>JBBPTU010000412.1:0-25049 GCA_038094295.1 Tylopilus aff. beelii | reverse complement strand
CTTTGTTTCCGATCTGATCTTATCTTGTATACCGCCATACGGACCTATTAGAAGCGTCCACTGCCTTCCGCAGTCCGCAGTCTGCCTTCCTCCTTATCTCTTCATCTCCACTCACATCACCTCCGGATGGAGCTTGTAGTTAGTACATTCCTGGACGCTCCACCTCCCCCTGCCAATTCTTCTTACATTGGTAGTAGTTTCCCATCCCCTTCATAGTTATGTATAAAAGCGCCACTATCAGCGCTCATGTACTCTAGTTAGATCTACGCAATCATCAGCGTAACTTACTCACGCCGCTCGAGTGAGCGAGACCATCAACCTGGCTCGAAACTGCCATACTTGTGTACTCGTCGCCCTAACTTTCACGTACTCCCTTCGGATCTTCACGCAAGCCCTCGCCCTTGTAATCGGCGAAGTAATAAATCACTATCGCGTTAACATCCTTTAACTCTATTCTGTGATCCCATGGTTTTCTAATCGGCATGCGTTCTGATTGGTGCTTTGAAAACTGCTTCAAATACTTATGATACTGTTTTGGGACTAACTCCTCTGGAGTTTTCTCAACCTTTTCCGGTTTAGGAGCATCAATGGGTTGCGAATCTATCGTGGAACGAACTGCGTATGCGAAATAAGCATTTTCCTGTTCTTCTTTGTCCAATGCCGTTACAAATGGCGTGCGATCTTGAAGTCGCTAACAAGAATATGGACATCTAGTAAGGTGCATGGCACCTGTAGTCCAATCTATATTAGGATTGTGCTTCTTCAGCCATGTAAAGCTGAGGATCATTTGGTTACATCCAAGATCTGTAACTTCGGCTTCTATTCTTTCCTTGTGACCCTTATAACTTAGGATCAGATCAACTGCATGTGTTATGGTTCTGGTGGAATTCTCATTCCGTCTATGTTGAATACTTTAATCGGGTGTTTTAGCTTCTTCAACGGAAACTTCTTGTCTTGGATCCATCTCCGATCAACAAAGGTCACATTAGCACCCGAATCCAAAAGGGCCTCAACGTTGACTACATCTTTTGTTCCAAATGGAGCTATCTGGACTTCCATCAAGATTTCCTTAGCAAGCGTAAAACTTCGTGTGAAACATTCCTCTACAACTGGGGTTTCTGTTTTTGGATTTTCTGAGATTGAATCAAGCACCGGGATAAAGCTCCGGCCGAGCTTCGGCAATCTAGTTGAAGACCCAATCTGGCATTTATAGATAGAATCATCAGAGTTACTATCAAAGTCTTCGACATCTAGAAGGGAATATCTGTTGTTTTCTAGCTCCACCTTCTGAACACCCAGTTCGTTCAGTTGGCTTTGCCTTTTCCCTTATTGAGTGTGGTGGCATCTGCGAAGTAAGCCTTCATGGCATCGAAGGATATACCCTTAATGGCATTGGATCTTGGGTCTGCTTCCCAATTTAGATCCTGTCCTTCTACTTCTGCCATTCTATTCGTGTGTGTAGGCGGATTTGCTGTATACCTGCAGCAATCCTTCTTATGCCTCTTATTGGTATAATGACACAGTGGGCATTCATCTTTCTTTTGTTGCCTGCAATCTTTAGCCATGTGTCCAGGTTTATTGCAATTAAAACAGGTAGGGGGTCTGTTCCCCTTGTTCCTGATTGTGTCAATGTCCATCACATTAGGGTCTCTTCCTGATGCCTGTGTAGTGGTTCCTCGTTTAATGAAGCTGAGAAGATCCTTCCTTTCTCCAAGCTTCCTGAGCAGCTTCTTGAATTCGGCCACGTTGTCTTGGCGGCCTTCCTGCATGATGATGTGGTTAACCAACTCCTGATCCATATTCTTTTCCAAAAGTTCAATAATAGTGCCATCTTCATATTTTGCCAATGCTTCAAAAGTTTTGAACTTCACTAGGAAATTCTCTATCCTGGAAGCTCCTTGCTTGCAGTTACATAAGGCGTTCCAGTTGCATTCTTGCTCATTAGCAGACTGGAAGGTCGTTTCGATGAGGGCAACAAATTCATCCCATTTGGACGGCCCATCATTCCTTTCCATCTTTGTCAATTGTGTGCGTGCGAAGACTCCTGCATCGCCGCCTTTCATTTGTGATAGCATGGCCTTAATGCCAGTGTGTCCTGCAAGGGCGATGGGATTCTCAGATCTCCACATCTTGATCCCGCTCCACCATTCTTCAAACTTCTTTCCGCATGCTCCGTCATAAGCACTGGGGTCTGAAAATATCTTAGATAACTTGGCTGAGCTTGTTGAAGCCCCGGCAGTTCCACCTGATCTGCTTCCTGAAGGGATGGCAAGAATCTGCACTTCCACTTGTGCCAAGTGATTTTCCAAATCTGTTTTTTCTTGACTTTCTTTAAGGAGACAATTACCAAGCCTTTCTATGATGTCATGCTGTGATTCCAAATATAACTGTAATTGGTCAGCAAGCTGCACCCAATTTCCTCCTGAGGAGCCAGCTGTGGTCAACACAGTGGCAAGGTCTTGTGGAAGTTGTTAACATGATAGCGGTTTACTACTTCGCCGATTACGAGGGCGAGAGCTTGTGCAAAGATGTGAATGGAATACGTGAAGGTAAGGGCTACGAGAACACAAGTATGGCGGTTACGAGCCAGGGCTGGGGTCTCGCTCACTTGAGTGGCGTGAGTAAGTTACGCTGTAGATTGTGTAGATCTAACTAGAGTACATGGGCGCTGATAGTGGCGCTTTTATACATAACTATGAAGGGGATGGGAAACTACTGCCGATATAAGGAGAATTGGCAGGGGGAGGTGGAACGTCCGAGAAAGTGCTAACTACAAGCTCCATCCGAAGGTGATGCGAGCGGAGATGAAGAGGAGATGTACTGCAGACTGCGGAAGGCAGTGGACGTTTCTATAGAGTCCGTATGGTGGTGTACAGGATAAGATCATACAAAGAAGGAAAGAAAGCGATGCAAGGAAAAATAGGTACCCAGCTACTCCGTGGTTGGGCTTCCCACGTTCGAGTCCCCCATAGGATATACGAGGTACAAGTCCCAGTCCGAGGCGCTAAGGAGGCCTGCTTGGACAAACGCTTCAGTAGCACGATCGATGGTGTGATGCAACTCAGCATATCGCGCCTCGATCTCAGCCCAGCCCGTAACAGAAGTGACGTCATGTTTACCAACTGGTTTGTGCTGGGAGTTCAACTCCTCCTGAGGCTGCAGTATTTGTTCTTACTTGATAAGGCTGGTATACACCAACTTGTATAGCGCCTTTCTCCCAAGTCAAAGCAAAGAAAAGGGGATAAGTCTGTTCTGCAACGTTCCCATTTACTAGTCTTTCAAAAGTTTTGACGATTTGTAGAGCCAAATATGTCCAGAGTAGAAGAGCAATGCTTGCCAGAGGGAAAAATAAGATTGCGGCAGAAATCATGTATTTTTCTACAAAAACCTCCTACTAGTAGGCCTTCTAAGTGCTTCTCACGGTCTCAGATATGGTAACCAGCCTTCTTCTGGGTACTCCACAGTTTGCCAAACATTGTAACCCTGATGTCTGATCTGGGTTCTCCTGTAAACTCTTCTCTCTCGTACTGCTCTCTGAGGTGGAGGAGGAGACAGTGCTCTGTCCGCCCTGTCAAGTTCCTCAAGCCAATCTCTCCTAGTTCCTGATTTCAAACTTCCTGTTCGATCGTGAAGACCACGTGCCTGTCCCATGCTTCTTCAAACCAACGCAGTGCCTCTGCTTCACTTTCGTCACTGTCTGTACTCAACCCCATCAGGAAATGGTACTATTACTTAACCGTACTTTACATACTTTACACACCTCGCCAAGCGAATAAGGGCCTAAGCTAAATAAGCATTTTGGCAAAGCACACACAAAGCACACAAAGCACACCAAGTAGATAAGTATCCCCCTACTAGTACCACTGCGGCGGACTTACGAAAATTTCAGAGTCTCTCGACCGTGCGATTCCCCCCATCATGCTTTCCTCCCCTCCTCCCACACCCCAGCGCGTCCCATGGACAACGACAGCGAGCGACTCGGATATCACCACAACAACGACAACGGCATGGCAGCGGCGACATCACCGCTGCCATCGCGTCACCAAGATGCCACCACCAGTGATGATGACGTGGCAATGGTAGTGAGTGCGACCGCTTGTCCACCTTCCCCGCCACCCGCTGTTCACTCACTACCCCCACCACTCATTTTCAAGCCTGACCGCAATGTTGCGACTACGCCGACCACACCACTGCGCCAATGCCGCCGAGTCGTCAGCGACGACAGCGCGTCTACACAACCCCCATCACCCCACCACCACGTCATCAACAACGATGACGTGTCTGTGCCGACCTCATCACCGTGCCGACCCCATACCCCATCAAACCCCGCTCCACCACCACTAGCATCGTCAGTCACGACAACTCGTCCATGCCAACCCCACCGCTGCAATGACGATAACGCAGCAGTAACGACAGCGACCTCGCTGCCACCACCACTGCGTCGTCAACTGCGACGACGCATCTACGCCGACCCCACCATGCCTCCACCACCACGTCCACGCTGACCCCACCACTGCACCAACGACGACGTGTCTATGCCGACCCCATCACTGCGCCAACAACAACGACAACGAGGCAGCAATGGCAGCGACCCCGCTGCCACTATCACCACGTCGTCGTCCTCGACGTGTCTACACCAACCCCACCACTGCGCCGACGACAACGGCGCAGCGGTAACGGCGACCATCGCGTCGTCAACCACGACGGCGCGTCTACACCAACCCCACCACTGCGCCGACAACGACGACGTAGCGGTAACGGCAGCAACCTGCTGCCACCACCGCCGCGTTGTCAACTGTGACGACGCATCTACGTCGGCCCTGGCCCACCACTGCGCCGACAACGACAACGACGACACAGTAACGGCAGCAACGCTGCTACTGCCACCATCGCATCATCAACCGCGACGGCGCGTCTACACCAACCCCACCACTGCGCCGACAATGACGACGTAGCAGTAACGGCAGCGACCTGCCACCACCACCACCGCGTTTTCAACTACGACGACACATCTACGTCGGTCCGGGCCCACCACTGCGCCGACAACGACGACGACGACGACGCAGTAACGGCAGCAACCCCGCTACTGCCACCACCACGTCGTCAACCGCGACGGCGCGTCTGCGCCAACCCCACCACTGCGCCGACAACGACAACGTAGCGGTAACGGCAGCGACCTGCCACCACCACCACTGTGTTTTCAACTACGACGGCGCATCTACGTCGGTCCGGGCCCACCACTGCGCTGACAACGACAACGACGATGACGCAGTAACGGCAGCAACCCCGCTACTGCCACCACCACGTCGTCAACCGCGACGGCGCGTCTGCGCCAACCCCACCACTGCGCCGACAACGACAACGTAGCGGTAACGGCAGCGACCTGCCACCACCACCACCGCGTTTTCAACTACGACGACGCATCTACGTCGGTCCGGGCCCACCACTGCGCTGACGACGACGACGACGAGACGACGCAGTAACGGCAGCAACCCTGCTACTGCCACCACCGCGTCGTCAACCGCGACAGCACGTCTACGCCAACCCCACCACTGCGCCGATGACAACGACGACGCAGCAGCAAGGGCAGCAATCCCCACCATTGCACCGACGACAATAGCAGCAACCCCGCTGCTGCCACCACCACGTCGTCAACCATGACGACGCGTCTACGCTGACCCCACCACTAGCACTGCGCTAACGACGACGATGACGACGACGACGACGAAGCAGTCATGGCAGCGACCCCCCGCTGCCACAATCACCACGTCGTCAACCGCGACGACGTGTCCACGCCAACCCCACTACTGCACCGACGACGATGCAGCAGTAACGGCAGCGACCCGCTGCCACCACCACCGTGTTGTCAACCACGATGGCGCATCTATGCCGACCCACCACTGCGCCGACGACGACAACGCAGTAGCAACAGTAGCGAGCCCGCTCGGGCTTTTCAACTTTTAGTACTTTGGGTACTTTAAATACTTATTTACTTGCTAATACACTCATTTTACTATTCTCGTAAAGCGTGAAAGTGTGGTATAAGTACATTTTAAGCGTGGAGATCTACTTAACACACTTGACACACAGCACTCCAAAGTTTACATAAAGTGTGTGTTAAGTGTGTGTCAAGTACGGTTAAGTAAAGGTACCTTTTCCTGATGCTTCATAGTAACACTCGGACGTGCAACCTCGGGTTATTGTAGAAGGCGGGGACTACCACTAGGCATCGCATCAGAATGCTGGAGACCAAGAAACGCTTGACAAGACCAAAAAAAAACTTGAAACGGAGACCTGAAACGGAGAAGTGACGCCAGATGTGACTTTTCCTGACGACTCGAGTTGGGAACGTTGTGACATCCTTTTTTTTGCAAAGAGCAATTGCCGAATGTCGCTTTGCGGAACAGTGCTGGCGATTAATTGATTCCAGGGTGCAGCATGGTCCAACGTTCGCTGATAGTATTGCCCGTTTGTAATACATAACGTGTTCAAATTTCCCTTCTCGACACCTGTTCGTGGAATCTCGGAACCCCAAATCTCAAACAGTTTGGCTTTCTCTGCCTACTGCACAGGCGATGATCGCAGGACACGCGCTGATAGTTTGCTCTATAGGCCGAGTATAACAAGCTACTATCTGGGAAACAAACACTTTCGAAGGTTAGTTCTTTCGTTTGGTCTCCATGCCTCACCTCGGGAGCCTGTACTGTTCCTTACTCGCTGTGATCCTCATTGGATTGATTTCCGTATATCCTGGTATTCTCGCTCAAACCATGAACGCAACTTGTCTAACCGCATTCAACTGGGTGCGTCTCTTCAGTATACTCCCAGTGTTCCCTTCTGAGTCTCGGCTTCCAGTTGGACAATAGTAAAGGTCAGAGTCCTTGTCTTCTCGGGGCGTATCTGCAAGGGGCTTGCCTTGGTAGCCGTATGTTACTCTCCTAATGGCGTGACTTTCATAAGCTCTAGCATTCAACAAGAATTCAACGTCCCCGCCCTTCCTCTCGACACTCACTATATTGGTCCCAGCGAGGATCAACAAAATCATTGTCAGTGTAGCTCTGTCACGTATAATGCTTTGAGCGCTTGTGGTTTTTGCCAAAACCATACGATTATCTAGTAACGTGGATCCACTTGAAAGCCCTCTGCAAGCTCTGATGCTCTCCGCACAGTTGGAACACTTGGAGTACCAATTGCTCGACCGTATATCTAGGCATGTACGTTGTCATGCGTATTATGCGGTTCCCGTGAGCTACCACCTCAACAGCTTCCCGCCCGGTGTCCCAGATGGCACGACAATACCCCAGTGGGCCTTTCAGGATGTCACAGTACGTATCCCTTTAGTAATCCGTCACTAGTATGCCGAGGGTACCTTTTCAGGTGAGCAATTCGTTCGACCTGGCGATTGCCCAATCTGCTGGTGCCAGTGGTAAGCAACCGTTTTTGAGAGCCACTCCATGTTCGTGTAAGACCGTTCAGATTATCTGGAGTCGATTGCAACTAGCGCCTTCTCTACCCGTTCTGGCTTTTCTGGGGTGTCAACTCGTGTCTCGTCCACCGGTTCTGCCTTTACCGTGACAACTGCTGCTTCAGCATCACCCGCTGCCACTCCGTCGGTTTCAAACTCGACATCCTTGGGCAGTAAATCAAGTCCCGGGGTAATAGCCGGGGGTGTCATTGGTAGCGCTGTCGGAGTTGCGTTGATCGTTGGACTTGTCTTTTTTGTCGTGAAAAGGAAGCGTTCTCGAATTCCCCCATTGGCGGTGGAGGTCACGAATACCCCGATGCAGCCTTTTACCTCTATGTATGCCACTTCCGCTCATCCACTGCTACAGCCCAAGCTCTACGTAAGTGGAGAATACGGTGAGGGTAATGGTGTCTGATGATATTCCAGGATCCGTCTGACCCAAGTACATTCCCTCCGTCACCGATGCCACTAAGCCCTGTTAGGACTGGATCATCGCACCACCTTCCTAGTAGCATTCAATATTCTAGTCTTTCGGCCCGTACCGGCGAGCGGTGATACTTTAGTAGGGATGCGAGGTCTTTTTGAACTTTTGACGTGGCGAATGATCCGAAGGAGTTCGGACACTGTATTTGCAAGAGCATTCGGATGACTTGGGGTGTGATGCCGCAGAAATTTTGTAAACACGAACACCTCTGGTAGATGTTTTATTCGTGGCGAGACTTTTTTGTTCGGTATATTTATCGGATTGCATATAGTTTCTATTTCCAAGTCCGAGTCAACAAGTTGCCACGTTCATCAGAGCTCGTCCACAGTCGTCCACTCAGGCTAACATCAGCAAATCTACACTTTACTAATTCATACTTTGTCGACTTTTGGACTACTTTCACAAGTAAAACACCAACTTAATACACTAAGTAGTATACAAGTGTGTTCCGAGTATCTCACAGAGTAGCAGTGCTCACATAAATCATTTGAGACACATCAAGTACACCATAAGTAATATTCTAAGAGGCAATTTCAAATGCATGATGATCAGCATACTTGTTAACATAGAATAAATGAAAACTATCGTAGGAGTGGCATGGAGAAAGGTTTCGGGGAACAAAATGTTTCGCGTACACGGGAATTAGATGCGCTGCACGATAGATACTGTCAATATGGATTACTGTAATATTCGGAAGGTTTCTCTGGTCAAGTTGGGGGCGCACCATCCACATCCCTGTATCTTCATCGGGTTCATCACCCACACGACTGAACCAGTGAACCAGCGCGCATGGATAATAATGGCCTTCAAACCGAAACGAAAAAAACGCACGGATGCGCACAACATCCAGGCCATTCATCGGATCAGTCTCTGGGTTGGCACAAACAAATGCGCAGTCATAACGCGCAGCCTCGTTTCTCCATCGAGGGGTTGAGCGTATAAATTCACGCCGCATGCCGTGGATGCCACTGACGTCGCTAGGGGCATAGAACATTGCAGATGCTGAGTGGAAGACGTTGATCTTGCCATCGTACTGGGGCCACTCGTGCTCGGGAATACCTGCATTTTCAGGGTACAGCTGCTCATAAAGGAATCTGGAAACTAGACCTGGAATACCGGGGATTTGAAGTTCCTCCCCGAGCCAGCGCAGGTTTCGTGCCCGTTTCCGTTCTAAGAAAGAAACTATTCAGAGCAAAATCCTGGGATAAAGTATAGTGTAACTTACGAACAGTTCGTGCGAGCCGTACATGTGCTTCGACTGCTGTTGGATCGACATCCACCGGTTCCGCTCCTTCATCCTCCTCGTATGGTTCATGTGAATGCTCTTCGGAAGTAGATGGTCCATCTTGTAAATTGTACTTGTCAGTTGTCGTGATCTGAAGTTGTATCTCCTAGTACTTACCATGATTACTACTCAGAGTCGGACCTGAGCTTCCCGAAAGACTTGTCTTGCAAAGAACATTGGCCAAGATGTGGGCATCTAGCATCCCACGAGCCATGAAATCACTGCGCGCCACTGCGAGCTTGTTGAGGCGCTGGGTCGTGAGAAGCATTTGACCCAATGGCTGGTTGTGGTTTGATCGCCGGTAAGGCTCCTTGACAGCCTTGATGTGCTTTGACTCTGTGATCGAAGAGCAGAGACCATTCGGGGCACCGAATAGTTTGATCATATCTACGTAATGCTTCATTGCATGTTGCCGCGGCAGTGAAAATGATACTACCACCTGTTCTTCTTGGAATATCTTACGGTAGTCATAAAAACGCTGTAGCGCTTCCTCGATGTCTTTCAGTGAATTTTCTGTGATTATGTTCCGTCGGACTCAATAGCTGAATTCTAATAGCGCCCGTAGGGCACGCACAACGTCTGAGGGGACATGCCCTTCAATTGCGGCTATATATACCTTGATAATCCTTGAGAAGTGAGTACGAGAAAAAAGTGAATGAATTTACCTTCATCAATGCTTTGGAATCGTTCCCGGTCCACTGCTTGAAGTTGCGACCTTGAGGAAAGCGCCGTAGTCCAGCGAAAGGTGCCACTGCAGCTATTCTACACCAACTATTAGCTCCAAGTGATGGCACATGGTAGGGAGCCACCTACCTGCGATCAATATCATCGAGGATGATCTGGGCCCGTCCATTCCCCTCACGCTCAAGGATAACTCTTTCGATCCAGTCGACGAGATGGTCCTTGAACGCGCCCTTGATGAGTTGGTGCAGTAGGTCGGGGGCGAGTAATTTGTAGATGTCGGCTCGTGGGAATTCATTTGTGAACGGCTAGAGATGAGGGATGGCATCAATTACTGGCGCACGCCACGAGATTTCACTTACAATAAGGTCTCCTACAATCCCATATTCATCCCATAGTACACCTAAATCAATATCTTCGACTAGTATGTTCATGTGAAGCTGACAACGGTAAATTGCCTCCATGTCGAGGTCCTTGCATGTTGCCGTGCACCTGATTTCCATCAACCCAATGAATAGAATGAGTAAAATATGAATTACTCACTTCGGGCACCAATTTCGAACGATGCACGACAGTAGGACTTGTTCTTCGTAGTCCGCGATGTATGGTCCGAGAGAGAAAATGACTCGCCGCAGGTGCCCATCACAAAACCGCATGACCTTCCACTTGGTCATGAACGGTTGAAGTCGTTCGAGTATCCTTACAAGGGACCGGTGGAATAGCTGGCGCCGGAATTTACGAAATGCCGGAGTGGCAGCATGTTCCTTTGTAGCTACCATAGATGCATGTCAGATATTAGCATACCGGAGTAATTCGCACCACTCACTTTTTGGCATTGCCAAAAAGGCGACAAGTTGAACGCCGTTCTTATGCGAGCGCCGAGCAGTGTTGTGAATATTACCAACTGAAAGATAAAGTGGGTAGTAATCATGTTGGCCAGTTGCCACTGAAACCGTCGTCTTGTCAGAACCCAGAATAATGGGTATCAGTGCTGCACCGTGTGTGTCCGGGTCTCGAGCAATAATATCCTGAGCATCTATTAGTACCTTTCAGATAACTCTTACAACGGCGGAACCTACCGCTTCTTCCCAAGCCCAATCTCCTGACATAAAGTCCTGCCAGCGCCGCCCGTTTGTTGCGGTCTTGTATTCTCGGTATGGAGTAAAGTCCATCATGGTCTTGAAGTCGGGGTTGCCAATGATTTGAGAAATGACAGCCTCGGGATCTCGCATCCAGACGTCATACACATCTTCCATCCATGGGATTGGGGGATCTGGTCGTTCCCCATTGTACTTGACACCAAAATTTTCCCATGCGATGTCGCCAACTTTCGTCCTGTCGATGACTTCGTACATCTCAGCGCAAGAGTGGAATGGTGGGCGACCACTATACTTGTGGAGGTAAGCAGAGAAAACGTCGAGCAACTTGTTGATGTGGTTGCCCAACATCTGGATCTGGGTATACAGCAGATCTGTCAGTTCAAACTGCGTGCGGTCATGGTATGGGAACCAGTCATCGGGTCGTTGGTCGGAATGCGGCTGAGGTGGGGAGTCAGGGGCCAGGAAATGGCCATTTTCATCACACGGCATGCCTGATCCATTTGTTTCAACTTAGTATGCGTCGACAAAAATGCTAAGATCGGACATACCAGTCAGCTTGGTGTGATAGTTCCGGTAAAGCTTATTATTGGAGCCATGCCATCGTGTGTCGACATCCTCGCCTCTAACGGCGTCATCTGGAGAGTCCGAACTCGAGTGACTGCCATTAGGCTCCTCAGAATCAAGGGACTGGTCATTCTGCTTAGGCAAGACGGAGCCCGAGCACAAATCCACTGATGGAAAGGTAAGGTGGAACCGGTTGACGTGCTGCGTAAGCCCAGACTTGTTGCCAAACCAGCGCTTGCAGCCAGGATGTTTGCAAGGTATGTGGGCGGGAATTTTTGCACGACGGCTGCTACGAGGTGGGGGAAAAGGAGTTGACATGGCGCGGGTTGCTGGCGACAGGAAATGGACTAAAGATGGGGTTGGCAGTAAACCGAGGGTGTTTGAACCAGGAGGCTGGGTTGGATCACTGGCAAGCGGTGAATTTTTTTGAGCGCAACCGGTTCCTGGAATGTAAACGTTAGGCCAAAATAAGGCTCATATGCCTCATATTCGACATACCACACGAATCCAGTTGAGTACACTTGGGAGGTTAACACAAAAAGTTGTGAGCTGCCAGTAAATGGTGGGCCAGGCTCAGGATGAGGAGGGAGGAGAAGTCTGGTTCCCAGAACACATACGTTGCAGTAAATTCCCCTGGTTCCCTGAGCATACGTTAGAAATAAACGAAGGTAAAAGGACCGACTTACAAAAGGTGGGCGGCGTGGCTGCCGAGAGGCATGCACTCTTTTTCCCCACTCCTTTCAACCTCACTGAAGTCGCTCGCTACCATAAACATTGATGGAGCCTACACCTCGTCGTACCTGGGCCAAAAATGCTTCGCAGCATCCTGGACTTCCAGATGCTCCAGTTAGACGCCGAACCCCTGCCGAAAAGAAGGCCGACAACGACCAGCAATTAGCGCAACAAGCCAAGAAAAATGCAGAAGCATTACTCACCTTAGATAACCTTGCTTCTGTTGAGGAAGCAATGAAGGTATCCCAGGATGCGAGGCGCAGTGTGTCCAAGAAAGGTATTCGTCCCATCCAAAAATCAGTTAAAGGAGATGTCGCACCTGCAGACATCCCTCAAGGTAGGCGGCCTAGCTGAGGGAATCCAAATCAGTACTGATATACCGAAATATAGATGGCCAGACCAATATGTTTGGATCCACCCCAAATGTCGCATCTGAGCCTAGGCCAAAGAAGTCGTCGGGCCTTAACTTGCGAGAGATCCTGGCAGCAACACAGGCTCGCCACCAGAGTTCCCAGCAGCCAGTGTCAATGGCTCGAATTCATGGAATGGCACAGCCACACGTCACCAGACGTGAAGTTGGGCCCAACTTGTCAGTCACCGCCTTTACTCAGACCATGCTGATACTCACCGAATCCACACTTTTTTTCTTCAATCTGATACGTCCGCACAGACGCCCCAGCCAGAAATCAGAGATTCTTAGCAAGGTCAATCGGTGGACTGTGCACGTGGAGAAGGAAAAGGCCAGCACTGTAGAGCTACCCTTGGCGCCATCAGCGAGCACAACCAGCGAGTTACCTCCGTCAACTGTAGAGTCCCAACTCAGTAACAGTACTGGAGCGACCAGTATTGACCACACACCTGACTGTGAAGAGACATATGGGACTTTTGGGGACGAGGGCGACGACAGCCAGGAGCAAGCCGAGGCATGGTCGTTGGGCAAGAAAAAGGTAAGTGATACACCCAAACCACAATTTTCAATGACTTAACTTTGCTTTCTAGGATCTGGTGGAGTTTACTGCCGTTCCCGAGCAGCTATTAGACAATAGGTCAAATTTGAAGCGGAAAGAACTCGAGCCCGAGGTCAACAATATGGAGGAAGTTGCTCACAAGGTAATCGCGATGGCGGATGGAATGGAAACCCCGTCAGGCCATGATACAGAGCTGGAAGATGAAGGGATGGAGATGGATGGAGATGGTGACAAGCAGGCTTCTGATGGCCACGTCAATTGTGCACAGCAGCGTGCCCGTGGTCTCACAGCGGCCTCTCGTTGGGCCAATCCGGTATGCTTATGGCATTATCGAGACCACTTTACTGATAGGCCCGTGAGTAGACTCTCATCAACATGTTAGAAAGGCCAGCCAAAAAAGTCAAGGCTGACCCGGTCCAAGGGACCGGTTCCAGTGTGGCCAGCTCAACTTTACCTTCCCAGTCCAAAATGCGAAGGTTGCCCAGGCCTGCTACGAAAGTCCCCAGCTCTCAGGCCCCCTCCTCACAAGGTCACACCTCTTCGCCGTCCAGCAATGCTTCCCGTCCCTCCAAGGCAAACCTCCCTCCCGAGTTATTGGAGGACAACAGGTGGCAGAGGCTCATAATACCAACCTTATTGATGTGGGTAGGTGGCCAAGCCGATGTCTGGGACATCTCGCGTGATGCACTACGCTGTGTCCTCCCACTCATCATTGACGCTCACTCCGCACTTGATTCATCTACAATGGACTTTGGCCCTCAAAGCCCCACCATTTCCGTGGTAGGCCTCCTGTCGTGCCACCAGTCTAGTGTTCCGGAACTGAAAACTAGTGATAGGCATACCAACGTTTATGCGACTGGAGACACAATGTGGGTTCCACAGCAACTGTGCTAATAATCAGTTTGTTACAGTGCGCAGAAGACGACCAGGAAGTCCAGGACATGGCAAACATGTTACTCGAAGACCTCTCTTTCCTCTACCAAGACCTTGATGCCAGCGACCCCAAAAAGGCCTTTCATTCGCACCTGATACTCCAGTTACTCAATATGACTCACCTTCAGAACGTCAACAATGCAATTCCATTTGTCGCAGGTCTCTCCCCGTTCGAGACTTACTGTGGTGCCATTGGTCTGTGTGGAGCAGCGGTACGTTCTCCGACTCATTATCTACTTAATGTACTAATGACAATATACCTTCAGCTTGAACGTGCTCTGCGGATGGCATCCCAGGGCTTTATCACTCACCTGATGATCGTGGCAATGCAGGAAAAGATCACCGCGCCCAAAACCCCCTTGACACTGAATGCGCAGTCGGGCCGGGAAAGCAACAACGTCAGCGCGTTCTCCGAGCAGAACTGGGGTTCCATCACCAGAAAACTTACCGAGAGTGCTAGGAAGCACACGGCTGCACAAATTGCTGACATTGTTCAGGTGGCCCGGGCGACACCTACAACCATCCCCACCAAGCGTGGTGCAGTAACCCTCCCATCCAGCGAGAGCGACCAATACAACATTTGTAACATTTTCCTGTCTTCGTCTAGCATTGCAAACTGACATTTTATTCTCAGAATGGTACTTGTGGCAGCCACCTATCGTCTCGTTCCTTCAAATCTGCCGTCTCGCCGCCTCTACCGCCATTTCATTCTGCCAGTGACCCCCAATCTTTCATTCCAACGGCCACCATATCTTTCCTGCCACCACCGTTTCGTTCCTATCACCGTCGTTTTCTGGACATCGTGGTTTTGTTCATGTCGCTGTCGTTTTGCAGCCGCCACTTTCATTTGGCTACCACTGTCGTCGTTTTACTCCCACCATCTTTCAAGTTGACCCCACGCTGATACTCGATCTTGCGCCGATACCATTTCTTCCCCGTCGCACGTCATTGAAATTATTGATCTGTGGTGTCCTGCCTCCAGATCACAATACCCTTACCGTTACTATTTATTCTCTTGTTTCGAACTGACACTGCTGTGGTTGATTTAGCTTATTTGCTACTTGCGAATGGTTACTTTTTCTATTACTGTGCGAGTAATAAGTGAGCCAACCAGCAAGTGTCCAGGAATGGAATCTACTGGGATAAGTACTACGATAAAAAGTAGGAGTTTACTTGAAAACGACTTAGGACGCATATAAGTTGTGATTAGTAACGTTCAGTAAAGTGTTACTTTGCTGATGAACCCCGCTCTGCTTGGAAACCTTGGAATAACATTCGATCCTGACGTCTCTACTTGTACTCACGCTCAGCAGGCCTCTGCCCCTCACGCTCGGCCCTCGGCGAACTCACATTCTGGTTGGATCCTACCTATCCCGACGTCCGCTAGCAATGGCAACTGCAGACGCGTCAAAGGCAGACGTACCCAAAGAACCCGAAGGGCCTCCCATCTTCGTCTCCGAATTGTTCTCTCTCTACACAGAAAACGACGCACACGCCCTTATCTTCAAGGACGAAGTGTTCCCCTTCCAAAAGTCCAACCGCGACATGAACATCGCGTGCATCCCCGTATGGATCGAGCAAATGAATGGAGAAAGGGAAGACAAGACGGAGAGGAGACAGGCAAAGTGAGTTGAGTAAGCTGCTTTGAAGAAACCGAAAGGTGGGCATTGAGTGAGATTGCTGGTGTCCTTTTAGCTCATGGAATAGTGTCACAGCTCGTGACGAGGGGGAGACATCTCACAATGCGGGCCCGACTGATGATCTGTCAACCATGGAAGTCGATACCATAGAAAACGCCCTAAACTACGTGTGGTATGTTGCCAGTATTGGTGTGCACGCAGATGCGTCTCGCTGAACTATTCTCCAAGTGCCACCCACACAAATTCGTCCTCCTGGAGGTGCTCTCTGCGACTGGACTGCGATCTATCTATCACTGTCAGCAACTGTTGCGATGAAAGGAACACGGAGGGAGTCGGGGATAGGGTCACCATCAGGGTAGGTGGCGTGGACATCACAGGTGAGGACTCTGGAGGGGAACATTCAGTAGGAGGAAGGATGGGATTTGGATGCTTCATTGGTGGTTCCGTCAGTCTATTTCTACTGCCCTGTCCACTGGGTTCCAAGTGGGGTTCCAATTTGGGTTGGCCTGGGGGGGTGCGGAGGGAGCAGAGTAAGTCCAAGACTGCCTGGTGGCGTTTGATGTGTAGGTCGGGGTGATGATAGTAATACGAAGTTTGGTGTGGGTCCACTGGACCTGGTAGACCATTCCTCTCTGAGAGAGGAGAGACACAAGGTAGGCGAGGAGGGCGAAGAAGGCGATGATGATAATGGCGAGAAGGTCAGTGATGGAGATCATAGTGGGTGTTTTAGGAGTGTGGGAAGTCCTTTCGATGATGCAGTTGGTATTCCTTGATCATTCGTTTGGCGTAGGAGAGATTTCCGGCAGGTTCCCACGAATCCTCTGATGGTGCATAGCCTTTCCATGATACCAAATACTCAGTGTGTCTTCCCACTCTTCTGTGGCGTTTGATGGTCTCGACCTTGTACTCCACTTCCCCATCGACTAAATGTGGGGGTGGGGCCAGGAAGCTGGGTCCATGTTCCCTGGTTGTTACGGCAGGAGACAATTTTGAGGTGTGGAAGACATTGTGAATTTTCCAGGTGGAGGGGATAGTGATCTGATAGCTTAGTCGACTGAGGACTTGAGTAATCTCAAAGGGGCTGACGCGTTTCGGAGCTAGTTTTCAGTTTAAGTATTTGATGTGAAGGTCTTTGGCTTCGAGCCAGACCTTCGTGCCCACCTTCCATCCCTTGAAGTGTGTAGCAACCCGCTCCCTCATGTCTTGCTGGGCTTTGTGGTGAGCTGCAAGTGCCTCCTTTCTGGCCTCTTCCAGCAGTTTAGCTCTTGCCTCCAGGGCTAGGAGGAAGGTTTGTTTTGACAATGGGGGATAGGCTCTGGGTTCATATCCCATCATGAGGGAATATGGGGTCACATTGGTGGCGGAGTGGGTTGCAGAGTTATGGGAGAACTCAGCGAGGGGGAGTATTGCTGCCCAGTCGTTAGGCTTATTTCCGCAGAACATCCTAAGGTATGTTTCGAGCTCTTGGTTTACTCGTTCTGTTTTGCCATCAGTCTGGGGGTGATAGGCTGTAGAGAGGGCGACATCGTAATGGAGTAGACGGGCCAGCTCCTTTGCAAAAGTGGACGCGAATGGGGGTCCCCTATCAGAGATGCATTTGTCGTGCAGACCGAATCTGGGAAAGACGAAATGGAAAAAGAGGTCTGCTACTCCTTCTGCGGTGATCGACTTGGAGCAAGGGCAGAAAATGACCCCCTTCGTAAGGCCTTGGTCGACCATGACCAGGACCAAGTCGTGGCCCCGGGACGGGGGAAGGTTGGTGATGAGATCCATGGAGATTTGCTGGAACGGGCACAGGGCCTGAGAGGGAATAGGGGAGAGCCCTGGGGCAGTGGGGTGGGTGTTCACCTTCGTGGCCTGGCAAACAGCGCAGCTGGTGACGAAATTATGTACGTGGGTAGCAAGGCCCGGCCACCAGTAGTCTCAAGAGACCCGATGGAGGGTGCGGAAGTGGCCCTCGTGGCTGCTGGTGGGGGAGTAGTGGAGTTCTCGGAGGAGGTCAGCGCGTGCCGGTTCTGGTACATAGAGCCATCCCTTAAAATAAAGGGACCCTTCTGTGAAGGTCCAGTCATCCCGATGGGAGTGGGGGAGGATCAGGGAATGGTCCTGCAAGGCTTGGAGGGCATGGAGGACCAAGGGGTCCTTGGCGGTAGAGGACACAATCTTGTCCGCTATGGCGACGTCGATCATGCAGACGAAGGCTTCCAGGGGAAGGAAGGTGACGTGATGGTTATCGCGAGATGTGTCCATGTCGTGTTTGTGAGAGAGAGCGTCAGCGGGGCTCATGGTGGTCCCAGGGAGTGCCTTCCAAATGAGGTCGAAGTCCTGCAAGAACATCTGCCAACGAGCTTGACGGCGTGAGAGATCCTGGGGGTGCTTGAAGTAGGTAAGATTCCGATGGTCCATGAGGATGGTTACTGGATGGACGGTTCCAGTTAGGTAATGGCGCCACTCGTGAAGTGCTAGGATGACTGCGAGCATCTCACGGTCATAGATGTCATAATTCCACTTGGCCGAACTGAAGGTCTTGGAGAAGTAGGCACAAGGATGGAGATTGCCGGCGGTGTCCCATTGCATTAAGACTCCCTCCACGGCAACTAGGGAGGTGTCTGTCATCATGGTGAATGGTTGAGCAGTGTCCGGGTAGTGGAGGACAGGGGCTTTCAGGAATTCCTTCTTCAATGCGGAAAAGGTGCTCTGGTGGTCCTGGGTCCACTCCCACGGGACTCCTTTCTTGGTTAGCCAGTGGAGGGGGCGAATGATGTCCGAGAATCCGGGTATGAACTTCCAATAGAAGTTGCAAAACCCAATGAAGGAATGGACTGCTTTGACTGATGAGGGGGGTTGCCATTGTTTGATGGCCGTTAGCTTGACAGGGTCCATCAACACTGCTCCTTTTCGCACGATCATTCCAAGGTACTTGACCTCCGGTACATTGAAACTGCATTTTTCTAATTTTAGGTAGAGTTTGTGCTCCTGAAGCCACGCTAGGACCTGTCTAGTTTGCTGGTCGTGAGTCTCCTGGTTGGCAGAATGAATCAGGAGGTCGTCCATGTAAATCACCAGCCACCCTTCTGTGATAAGGTCTCCGAAGATACTATCCATCAGGGCCTGGAACGTGGCAGGAGAGTTACAGAGTCCAAAGAACATGACCGTGGGTTCGAACAGGCCAAAAGGGGTGCTGAATGCTGCCTTCCATCGGTCACTGGGCCTAATCTTTACGTTATTGTACCCCTATCGTATGTCCATCTTGGTGAAAATGGAGGACGCTTTTAGCTTGTCCACGAGATCCGAAATGAGGGGGAGGGGGTACGCATTCTTTATGGTCCCCGAGTTGAGATGGCAATAATCTTGGCAGGGGCATAGCTTCCCATCTTTCTTTGGGACAAAGAAAAAGGGGGAGGCCTGTGGGGACTTTGAAGTTGTAATCTTCCCGCTCTTCAGGTGTTCATCGATGAAATCCCTACACGCTTTCTGCTCTTCTGGGTTCAATGGATAGGCCTTGGCCCGTCGGGGAACGAAGTCTGCCGTGAGGTCGATAGCATGGTCAAATTCCCTGGTCGGGGGAAGTTCCCCTTGCGGTGGGTCTTGGAAGACCTTTTCGTACTCCCGGTACGTTTCTGGCAGCGCTACTTCAGCCTTGGGGATATCTGTGGTGATTTTAGTCGAGATAGTGGTCTTTCGTAAGGGATAGGCTTTAGCCACCTCGTGGTCTAGTTTCTTCCTCCACCATTTGGTGATCCGGGCATCAGGGTCCATTCCCAGGTACCGGACCAAGTACCGCTGTGTTACTGCTTTCGGGGAGTTGTGCCGTAACTTTGGGGGGGAGGCGAGCAAAACCTTCCCGGTTGCCCAGTTAATTATTGGGTTCTGTTCACGTAGCCAGGGCAGCCCTAAGATGACGTCTTCTTTTCCGCAGTTGATGACCAGGAAGGTTTGCGGACATTCCCGGTCTCCTATTCTTATTTGGAGGGTAACGGAGAATCTGATTAATCCATTTTGGTTTATAGTTCCATCCATGTTGCTTGCTTTTACCAGTCTGTTGAGACATTTCTTTGGCCATTTCATGTGGGCGACAAGCTGGTGATCTATGAAGCACCCAGTGGCCCCACTGTCGACGAGAGCCTTTCTTTCAGCGATTTGTCCTGTGGTCCCAGAGTATAGCAAGAGGGGAATATGCATCAACTGGGATTTCTTATCTGTTACAAATACAGGAGCGATTCTTGGAAGCGAAGACGCTGATCCTTCCTTCCCTTCTAAAAACCCTCGTCCAGGGTTAACCTATTCACGGTTGCTTCTTCGTCGGAAGTGTCTTCTTTGTCGGAGTCCACCATTGGCTTTGAATAACAAATTCGCAGGGTCTCCAATGCTGCTTTCTCAGATACCCTGTACTTCTTGGCGAATTGGCTAAGTGGGGTATCGGCAATTGCTGCGGCCTGGATCTCCTGACGTGGAGGCTTTCGGTTCCTTTCCTTCCAGGCCTGGGATGGATTCCCTTTTTTGTGGTTTCTGGCGGAGCATCCTTTCTTCTTACAAATGAAGCATAGCCCCTTTGCAAAGCACTCTGCTCGCTCGTCGGGGGTTAGGTGGATGGCATTGACGTCCATGGCGTTGGGGTCTTTCTTTCAATGGTTTTCCGTGGTTCTGGAGGAGGAGGAGTAGTATCCGCCTTTCCTACGACGGTCGTGTTTGTACTGGAGGTTTTGATCATAGAATACTCCGGCTTTGTCCAGCCACTCCCTAGCGGTCTTGGGTTCTTCATTAACCCTGGCCATTTTTTGTGCTAGGTCCAAGGACACTGCCCCCTGTAGGATTCGCTTGATGTCGTCCTGATCATCCATCTGGGACCTGGCCAAATCTAGCTCGAAAGTGGTTCTGAACTCCTGGAAGTCCCCCTTGAAATTGTCCATGCTAATGATGTCCAAGGCGTTTTGGGCTTCCTGCTTAATGGAGAGAGGGGAGAAGAGGGCGAGGAAGTCCTTTGATACTTTATCGAACATAAGATCTTCTTCCTTCGCCACCGGATCCTGGATCTGATCGTACCAACTTTCGGCGAATGCCATTCCTCGGCCTTTATTCATACGGTTAAGGAGTGTGATAACTTGTTGCTGTTCGTTTGGGGCGTCCTTAGTGCCAAAAATGGCGGGATTGACCAAGAAGTAGGCTTGCATCTGTGACATCCATCTGCAAGCGTCCTTGGTGTTACCAGAAAAGGAGTCTGGTAGAGCCGCTTTGTTCTCTTTAAAGGATGGTTCGGCTGTGTTGTGGGCGTCTCCTGCATCTGCCATTCTAGTATAGCTTCTGGGGTCGCGTAGGGCGTCTCGTAAGGTGGCAACGATGGGGTTCTGGGAGGGGGGATGGGGATGGGAGTCAAAGTCCGGATCTGGTCCAAAAAGGTCGATTCGCTCTTTGTCAGATGGTACATAGGATTCCTTTGGTGGATCTGGCAGAGGTTCCGTATCCACGTGAATAGGGACTTCCAGAGATAGGGGCGACGGCGTCTGGTGGGCAGAGGGGAGTATTACGATACATGTCCTGTCGATCTCGTCTCCTCTGTTCGTCCAATAAGGAACAATAGACGTAGAGTATGACTAGCAAGGCTTGATAGAGGAAGTCCAGTTCTGGAATGGTCTCGCCAGAAGAACCTATCTTCACAGCGGAAGGAGATGAGAACACAGGTAGATTGTGTAGATCAAACTAAAGTACATGGCGCTAATCTATGGTATTTATACGTAACTGGGATAGGGGAAAACGCTATCATAACGAGAGATATGATAGTGGGAGTGTGGTGGCATCCATGAGAAGAAGAATAGACAGGCGTGTGACGGCTGTCCCACGCTGATGGGAAAACATGGGATCTGATGAGAAGAATCTAAACTGAGTCTGTATGACGGTGTACAGGATGGAATAGACTAGAAAGGAAATGGTGGCGCGGACCTTGTGCCCAAAGGTGGAGTAGCAACCCGAAACAGTCCAGATATCGATGGAGTCAGTCAACAGACTGCTCCGTAGAGAACACACCCTCTATGTCTTCCCAAGGGAAGCTGGCTCCTGGAAGTAGGTCTCCATCACAGAATGAGACGTACCCTTCATAGGTCCCTTCCTCGATAGCTTGCTTGATAGCAGCATCAAGTTCAGTAGCATGGATAAGGGAATCATCCCAGACCGTAACAGGGAGGTGGGAGCCACTGGGGGTGGGTTGAGTTCACCCAGCTTCGAGGAGTGGGGGTTGCGGGGAGCTTCTGGAAGTGCTCTGAGCTCTCCAACATTCTGGCCCTACAGGGAGGTGTGTGATCGGGGTCTGAGGGGTTCCGCTTGGTAGAGGAGTGTGTCTATCCTGAACGTGACGTGACGAAGATGGGTGAGGAGGAACTGCTGCATGTGAGGGTGCTCTTCAAGAAGGCGGGGGTGGAGGGGGAGTGTCTGAGTCGGAGCTATCTGGGACCTGGTAGGAAGTTGTTGCGGAATTGGGGTGGCTCCAAACGTGTTAGTTGGAGCCAGGGGAAGAGTTAGATCTTTTGTTAATGCGGTAGCGATTTACTACTTTGCCGATTATGAGGGCGAGAGCTTGCACGAAGATCCAAAGGGAGTAGGTGAAGGTTAAGGCAACCAGGACACAAGTATGGCGATTACGAGCCAGACTGGAGGTCTTGCTCACTCGAACGGCGTGAGTAAGTTATGCTGATGATTGCATAGATCTAACTAAAGTACATGAGCGCTGATAGTGGCGCTTTTATACGTAACTATGAAGGGGATGGGAAACTACTACCAATATGAAGAGAATTGGCAGGGGGAGGTGGAGCGTCCAGGTAAGTACTAACTACAAGCTCCATCCAAAGGCAATGTGAGCGGAGATGAAGAGATAAGGAAGAAGACATACTGTGGACTGCGCAAGGGAGTGTGACGCTTTTATAGAGTCCATAGAGTGGTGTACAAGATAAGGTGAGGTCAAGACAAGAAGGGAAAAGAAGGCAGTGCAAGGAAAATTAGGTACCCAGCTACTCCGTGGTTGGGCTTCCCACGCTTGAGTCCCCCATGGGATAGACGAGGTACAAGTCCCGGTCTGAGGAGCTAAGGAGGCCAGCCTGAACAAAAGCCTCAGTAGCGCGATCAATAGTGCAATGTAACTCAGCGTATCACCTCTCGATCTCTTCCCAGCCCGTAACACATCTCATTGCCCCAGAAGCGCCAAATATGGCTCGCTTTTTGCACTGGATCTAATACTAAATAACCTACTAGTTAGCTATATTAAGTAGAGGTTTCAATCATGTATGCATTGCCATGATGTATACATCAGAGTCCGCACTTTTTTTGTAGTACTCCGTGATTTTCACAGCACCTGCTTCAAGTCCATCTCAGAAATCCATATAGTCAGCCTTGTTTCTTCATGAGTACCAGGCCTTATGCAAAGCCTCAAGTGCAGGGAGAGCAAGATGAACTGCTGGCCCCCTATCAGATGAGAAAGCCTGCTGAGCTCCCTCGGATTTGCACAGGAGTCCAAGGAGAATATGAACCCATGCCCACTCATCATCAGTCAGCTGTAGGTCCATCAACTTTTGTCGTCGATCACAATCTCGTTCCGCCACAGCCAATTCATGTACAAAGGAGTTGACATCAATCTTCAAGGTTTCTGCACACTCCAGCATCAAAAATGTTGATGACCAACGGACAGGCATGTCGAGTATCAACTGGAGAGGCTGCTGGCGAGGGGGATGTTCAGGTTTGTCTTGTGTTTGGATCATTTGAAAGAGCTGCTTTCGTTTAGCTGATGACCACTCTTTCACAGCAATTGTTCAGACTACTGTACCAGCCAATTGAATTCGTCTGTCACGCGTCACAAAGCCAGTTGACGAGACGAAAAATGTCTGTTGTAATGCGTCACCAGAGGAAATGTCGAATTAGTCCACCCAAATGTAACAACCTGAATTTAGACAACCTAAGTACGCGACGGCATCATCCGTCATGATTCAACCAAAACGTGTGTGAGTAAAGCGTGTTTGCCTTTCGTTTACGCTTCCCACGACCCAGTTCTTCCCGCGCTACGTTGGCCTCAAACTCCAATGACTCGGCCTGTCCATCTGCCTCAATCCCACAAGCATCGTCCTTACCATTGGCCCTGGGTCCAGCGAGTATTGTTTCAGCAATGACCTTGTTTGGAACTGCGCTATCGTCGCCAATGTCGTCCGTTGTCAGTTCGTCCTCCACTCGTGCTCCTTCTGCGTCTGCTGACACCTTTTCTTGCCCTTCGTTCAACTCATTCCAGAACTCCGGGTCCGTGACCTTCAACTCACGTAGCATTTCTCGAGTTGTAAAAGAAGTCAGGTCCTCATAAGACAGATTGAGACCATGGGCGCTGGCTAGCTCGAATGCCTAAGATAGCTGTATGAGTACCGTTGCATTGTGTGAGTAGTGTGGTTATTGTTCACCTTTTTCACAATGTTTGGTTTGTTCACAGTTTGATATGCATTCCAGAGCCATCTCATGCTCAGATCCTGCAACCATCCCCGTCGCTTATCAAAGACTAGCTCCTTTGCGCCAGTTTCAATCTGTTTTGTCATCGTCTTGACAATATCTTCGTGGTAAGAACGCTTTAAAGAGTGCTTGAATATACGCTGAATACCAACGTCGCAGGGCTGCAAGATGCTTGTACACCCTCCAGGGACGAACTGTAATATGATTGTTGGATGATTCTTCTTCATCCACGTTTGAAATTTCTCGGAGCGGTGAACTGACCAAACATCGATCTGCCAGATTGATCTCTGTGATGGAGGAAGCCCTAATTTCTGTTTCTCTTGCTTGAAGTAGGGTGCGATGATGTGGTCCACGAGCGACTGCATTGTTTCTATTGTGGACCAGTATGTGTCCGTCTTGGAGCATTCAAAGTGGAATCCATTGCTAACACATTCGTCATAGCATATAGCCGTCGGACGAGGACAAGATCTTGTCGTTGCGCCCTGGTCATGGAGGTTCAATGCTTCAGCCCAGTAGATGACTGTCCAAAGGGGAAGGCGGTAAGTGGATAAGTCTGAATTTACGAGATGTGCACATTGAATAGATTGAGGTAGTGGCATGTCTCTACTAACGGTGTTTGATGTAACTGCGTGAAAAAGAAGTGGGCCAATGAGGGATGAGGGAGGAGTGGGTATGACTTTGATCTTCTCGAAGTCTTCGATTGTTGGTTGATCAGTACTAAAGTA
>JBBPTU010000411.1:0-25068 GCA_038094295.1 Tylopilus aff. beelii | reverse complement strand
TAGCCAGGATATGCGTTTATGCTATCCACCCCTTTCTGGAAAAGTCCTCAATGTAACCGAGATATCTGGGCAAGGCTAGTCAGGTCACTCTATAATACATATGTTTCTGATTCCGTTCACAGACAATGCTTTGCAAGTGTCCATTATGCGCAAAGAGATGCTGACTTTGGAAGCTGATTCCCGACTCACACGGGATCGAGTTCTCATCGAATTTCAGGAGTGTATATTGTTTTCGAAAACAAGTGAGGATCACTAGTAACTCTCAAGCCTTAGAAATTTAAATTTCGACCTCATAATTTAGTTTCGAGAGTCGCACAAGAACCTGTGCCGCCTATCCCCTCTACCGCTCAACTTCTTCAATCTTCAACTACACTCCTTAAGATGACTGAAAGTTCATCGAAACAAAGGCCTGAGCGGGCTCTCAATCCTCGGTTACTTTCGCAATTCCACTCGGTCCATCCTCAATCTGAGCGGACAGATGATGCTGATCCTAAGATCGACAAGGTTCCAACCCCCTCCTCGCCTACGCAGAAAGACGCTTTACCAATGGCATACCTCTCGCGAAGCCCCACAATACAGAAGAGTGTGCTTTTTAACGAACTTCTAAGTAATCCTGTTTCACCCGTAGGTGAATACCGGGTATCTACTTCGCCAAGCTCAAGCCCAATGTACATGCCGAGTCGGTCTTCGGCAGGGTACGCCACCAATAGCCCACCTTCATTTGTCCCAGGGCAAATCATTCCTCCAGGACGAAGTGCGAGTGTTCAATCGCAGTCACCACCTTCCGTGATAGCCACATCGGCCCTTCCAGGATCAAATCGGGTGTATTCGCCACCGATCCCGCACAATCCTGTTCCGCAACACTCGACTCTAAGGCACCATACTTCTATGCACTCCCTTCGACAGCAACCGCTTCAGTACCAACCTTCCTTGCAACTTCCGCATAGACCAACTCAACAGAATTATGCTCTTCCGAAATCCAGTCCGCACTCCTCCAATGGGCATTCATTCCCTCCACACACATCCAGCGCTCCAGCAACACCTTACCCGACTGAACCATCACAACCATCCCACAGGCTTCAGAAATCTCTCTCATCGCGGTCGCTCCATACCCAATACCAGCATAACCAGGCTTCACCGCCTCCAGTACCTTCGTTACCGGGTGGTTTACCAATGCCACAACGGCCGTTCAGTCAGCGGGAGGATTCGGTTGGGTCTCAGAACGCGTCAAAAACATTCCTGCCGTCGATGCGGATGGAGTCGAGAACCAACTCAATTTCGGAACCCTCGATATTAGACCCAAGCCCTCCAACATCTCCTAGTGAAGAACGTAAACCACTCGGACCTGTACAGTCTGTCATCACTGCCCAAATGAAGTGCAAGGTTTTCCTTCAACAACAACACGCGCAATGGAAGTCATTGGGCTCAGCCCACTTGACACTCTACCGCCAAGAGCCCACGAATGTTAAACAACTCGTCGTGGAGGCGGGTGGCAAAGACCGCTCGATTCTTATCTCGACGATCGTCTTGACGGATGGCGTTGAAAGGGTAGGCAAGACTGGAGTAGCGATTGAGCTGAGTGACGCTGGAGGTGCGCGGACCGGCGTCATCTACATGATTCAACTACGGAATGAAGAATATGCGAGTGGGCTTTTCAAGAGTTTGCTGGCAGGCTCTGATAGGACTACGTAAACCATACGTCGACGAACTTAATCCGAGTATTACACATTTATTCGTGTCTCGCTCTGATCGTTTTGCAATCTACTTGTACTGGGACCATTTTCGCTAGCCCCACACTTATATGCTTTCCATAGAAAATACGTTGCATTGTCCACGTACTGAGGATACCCTACTAGCAGCCAGACCTACTATGTAATGTATTTGATACCGTCACAAGTTGTGCGCAAAGTGAAAAATGATCACTACCACATATCCCAATCTGAGGCAAGCCCGCCTCAACGTCTTCCGTGTGGTGGGGCGGAAGGTAGCCCGTAACGTGCGTTGTACTTCCAGGGTCATCTAAAATAACACGAAAGGCCACATGCGTGGCAACACCCGCTACGGTACTCCAGTAAGGGATTTGGAAGCCACTCGCCAAGATATTCCCGACATCAAGCATACAGTTATCCCAACAAATTGTATAGAAATTATGTGATTTATGATAGGTGCCACCTCGCTGCGGTGCTTCGCATCTGCGCTCCGTGGCACCGTACACTCAGGCTGTTGACCATCGTTTCGCTGAGAGGCGTGATGAGGGAACGATACGGGTACCTCTGACAGATACAACGAATTGACCTGGGGATGAGCGTGTGAGATGAGCACGGCGATGTCGTGGCAATCGCTATCGCGAACATCACAATGTCGCCGTGATCACTTCGCGGGTGCGCATTGTTGACGCAGTGATCGTGGCGACCTCGTCGCTGTCGCTGCTCGTCATTATCGACGACGTGGTGGTGGAGTCGGCGTAGACGCGCCGTCGCGGTTGACGGCGCGGTAGCGGCAGCGGGGTCGTTGCCGCGTCGTCGTTGTCAGCGCAGTGGTGGGGTCGGCGTAGACGCATCGTCACGATCCACGACGCTGTGGCAGGATCGGCGTGGGTGCGTCGTCGTCGTTGAGGATGCGGTAGTTGTGGCAGCGAGGTCGCGCCCGCCGCTATTGCTGCTGCGTCGTTGTCGTCGACGACGACATGGTGGTCGGGTCGGCGGACGCGTCGTTGTCGTTGATGACGCGGCACAAGTGGTAGTGGCGGCGAGGTTTCTGCTGCTGTATCGTTGAAGGAAGGATGCCGAAGCTCGACCTGCATTCCGTCGACATTATCACCGACAAACCAGGAAGGAGATATAAACACATACAGTACATCGTCATAAAAAAAACGAACGAATACCAATAGTACCATATAGTCTTGTTAAAGTGGGATTTCAGTTTCGTCGTGAGGAATCTTGCAGTACCTGCATCACGGAGGATGGGGAAGACGAGGATGATATAGCAAGATAGGGGTAAGAAATCACATGGAACAGTCCGTCGTCAAGGGAAATACGACCAAATATTAATAGTACCCTACATGTTGAAACGATCGAAAATGAAAACATGAACAAGCAGTTTTTGTGGTTACCTGCCGTTGCTTAGCAACGGCCTTTTTGGGCCCCCCTGCAAAAACCCACTACTTACGTAGCGGGAATAAAAATGTAATCTGACATTTCGTAAGCCAGCAAACCTCGATTAGTCCTTGCTAGGCAATTACCTAGGGTAGTCTTCCAATGATGTGTGAAGCTGGTCCATATTGGCTCACAGGCGCCAGCCTTTTCTGACGAAAGGTGCTCTCGGGGGCCGTATGTTGCGACGCTGTAGCCCGCCAGTAACGATGACCGTTGTCCCTCGTCATACGCACTGCGCAAGCGGCAATTCGCGAGAGTGGTCAACTCGGCGTCCGATAACAGTCCGTCGGAAAGCTTAGAATCTCTCGAGTGTCGAATGACCTTATCAGGGTCAGCTTCCTCCTCGCCACCCCCTTCATCCCCCACCTTCGTAACAGGTACTGGCACAGTGGGGTCTATGGAGACGTGCACTACGCGCGAGGCTTGTAGCCGTTCTTGTTGTTCAAGGGACAGTGGTTCACCGACTAGCAAAGAGTACACAGGGTCACCAGGAGAGAAATTGAAATCTGTTAAACAGTTGGGTTAAAGGGTTTAATAGATCCAGGTTCCTCGGAAGTCTTTACCTCCCGCTATGACACAGGTCCAATCATGGAGTTTCCAGTGCGCTTGGTATGCAATGAGCTCACGGATCAAAAGACCAGCCTGCCTATCTCCAATACATCTAAACATGGACGTGAACAGCGAGCATCACAATTACCTCGCCCGCTCGTAAGTATACCTGAACAAAACTTCACGTCAGTATTTTTCAAGAAGAGCTGTGTACGAACGCGGGATGCCAGAATAGATGTGTTGTTGCGATAATGTAGCCTTGGGCCGTTAATTCTGGAACTATACTCTGAAGTGCCACAATATTTGCAATGTTCCTGGTCCGATGGCTCGATCCAATGCGTGCTTGTGTACTGAGTTCAGGGTCGCTCTTCACTTCCAATTCGTCATAATTTATAGTGGCTTGATGGATGCATCGGAACATGGTATCTTTGTACGCGACAAGGCATCCATGGGGTTTGTTTGCACCAGTTGCATAGGAATAAGCATATCCGGCGAGTTCGAGCACGGGAAGGAGTTTGTCCAGCCGGTCGACTTCCTGGAATTCGTTGAATCGCGTAAGAGTGAGTTGTGGGACTTGACAAACCTGCATACATAACACATCAGCATCATGTGAGAGGATTTCGGCATGAAGCATTGGTATCCTTGTAGCTGCTTTACGGGCTTTGCCACTGGTTGGGAAGAGATCCGATCCTGTGATCCATTGAAGAATGGTTGCAAAGATGTATATTGGCTACGCACGAACGAGACACTGAGCAAGCAACTGCGAAGGAATAATTTAAGTACTGTGATAAGAAGAATGTATTGTGATAGGGATGCAAGTAGTACAGACATTCCACGTCATGACTTTGATTGTCCGGGCATGGAGCGGGTTCGGTGGCTCAGACTGAAGGGCCACCCATGGTCTGGCGAGGAAGAGTGGTGCTGTCTGGGGCTCATCCCTATGTATTGACTGCGATTTCTTTTCAAGACGCCTGAGGCGTTTTTCTTCCGCCAGAGCGATTTGTTCTGACGTAGGCTTATAACTCATCTAATCACGATGACCGGTAGCTCGCCGATGTCTACGGGACCTTGAAAACAGAGGCTGAAATAAAACCAATGTGAGAGAGAAAGAAAGGAAGCAGCGAGAAGTGAAACAAGGAGACACGTGAAAGTTGAAACTCGCTCGAGGTGATGTAATCACCTAGTCAAAGTCCTGCCTTGTCCACGGTGCACGTACATGCTCAAGCTGTTCTCCACAGCGCGCCTTTCGACGACGACTGCCATTCGTCGCATAAACAAGAACTGTTTATTCCCCCGCAGCGTCAGCTATCACCCCCGGTCCGGTGTTCTCCCCACTCGATCAAGGTCTCTTGCTTCCATGGCACCGTTCCAGGATCGTTCCGTCATCTCTGACGAACCCTTCACGCCTTACGGGAATTTCGACCTTGTCCAGCATTTCCGACTAGACTACACTGACGTGGTTGTCTCTAAATGGCGGAGCCGTGTCAGTGGCCTGACTCTCGTCCATCTAGATTATGAAGGTATGTACTTTCTTCTAGTCTTTCCTGCACATCTGAACCTCCTGTTCAGCCCCACTGATCAACGGATACTTTGTCGTTGCAACTGAAAGTGAGTTTCTTTCCTTCTTTCGCACTTGTTTCGTTTTCTTAACTTTTCAGTCTTCGACGACAGCGGTTGTCCTCATACCCTAGAACAGTCAGTTATTTAACATACCTTTTGTTTCCCATCTTTTGAGGCAGACATGCTAGCTTGGTCTTCATGGGCTCAGAAAAGTATCCATATAAAGGGATCATAGACCATCTCGCTAATCGTGGTTTCTCTGATGGTACAAATGCTTGGACAGATAACGATCATACAGGCAAGCGATAATTTCCTCCTGCCCAAGAATTTCTCACCTATGCTTCCACACAGCATATACCGCGTCGACAGCTGGAGAGCAGGGATTTTTGCAACTGCTGCCAATATACATCGATCATATATTGTACCCAACAATGTCTAAATCCGCTTTTGTGACCGAGGTACGGCCGGCTTATTCAACCTTGCAAGAGCTTATTCATTAGCCTCTCAGGTCCACCATATCAATACGAAGGGTGAAGATGCTGGTGTAGTGTACAGCGAAATGCAAGGTCGCGAAAACACTTCCGGCGATCTGATGGCTCTCCGGTTAATACTACCCTTTTACTTGAGACTGTGTACTAATACCCCATTTAGGTCCCAACGAACATTGTACCCTCTAGGTAGTGCCTACCGCAGCGAAACTGGCGGGTTGATGGAAGCCTTGCGTGTGCTCACTGTGGAACAAAGTAACACCTTTGTTGACTTACTTGCATAGAGCTCATGTTGCTTCCAGTTCGGCAGTACCACAGCACTTACTATGTTCCTCATAATCTATCATTAATAGTCACCGGCAAACTTTCAAGTGGAACGAAATCGCTTCTCTCCGTTCTCCAAGAAAAGGTTGAGCCCAGCATTGTTGCACATGGTCAAGATCGGGGACCGCGTCCAAAAGGCTGGAAACGACCCTTTGTGGAGACAGCTAGTGCCAACCGCGAGCGCATCAAAGAGGTTACCAGAGAAACTGTAGAGTTCCCGGAGAAAGATGAGAGTCAGGGCGAACTGCTCATCACATATAATGGCCCGCCTCCAACAGCATTTTTGGAACGGAAGGTTTGCTTGATATCTGGGATGCGTGTGATTCGTTCCTCATCACACGTTTAGGCTCTGGACATACTGGCTACGTACCTCACATCATCCCCTGTGGCTCCTTTAAACAAGGAATATGTTGAAATAGAATCACCTCTCTGGTAAAATTCTATTTTTCCATCATGTTATCGTACTCATACCCTTGAAGCTCTTACATCTACTTCGGCGAAGACGCTCGCACCACAATGGTAGACTTACCTGTGTATGTCGGTTCCGTACCCACGGAATGTCTGGATACATTTGATACCAAGCTCTCTGCGAGTTTCCGTCGCATTGCTGCAGAAGGGATTGACATATCCCGCATGTCGATGGTCATCAACCGGGATGAACGTCAGGTGAGGAACTTTCATAACTTTCAAAGGTTATCTTACATTGCTGGTTGTATCTTAGCTAAGGAGTAAACTCGAGTCTGCCAAAGGCGACACGTTTTCTGGCGCAATAATAACAGATTTCTTGTACGGAGCAGCAGACGGTTCGGACCTGCGTGGGGCCTTGGATGAGATCAAGTACTACAATATCCTTAGAACCTGGGATAGCTCGCAGTGGGCGGAACTCTTGGAGAGGTGAGGTCTATGCTTCTCGCATCACACGGTACTCAAGGGTGCTACAAGATACTTTGTCAACCAGCCCTATACCATCGTCGTCGGAAGGCCCTCTGCCAACCTCGTGGATAAACTCGAAACAGTTGAAAAGACCCGCTTGGCTGCACAGGTTGAGAGACTTGGATCCAAAGGCCTTGCAGATGCAGGTCGAGAACTTGAGGCAGCGAAAGCGGAGCATGAAGTCCCCATTCCTAGAGAGATCCTAACCTCGTTCCCCGTCCCAGATGTGAAGAGCATATCGTGGATTCCTGTGAAGAGTATGCAAGAGTTGCGCACGGGTCGCGATGATGCCTCCAACCATTCTTTACAATCAGAGCTGGAAAGACATATTGAGAACGATGGCGAACCCTTGTCTATGTTCGTGCAATACGATCATGTCAAAGTAGGTTTCTGGGGTTGAGGTGAATCTGGGACTGACGGTACCTCCTTGCAGTCAGATTTTGTTGGAATTCATGCTTTCTTTTCGCTTGCAAATGTGTCGGATGAACTTCGCCCGTTCGTAATACCATTTTGCTCAAAATTCTTCCTCTTGCTGAGATTTGCTAGATACCTTTCTACTTACGCCGCTGCTTTCTTCTCTTTACCCGTGAAGAGGGAAAACGGCGACCTGTTGAATCATGAAGAGGTTGTCAATCAGCTCGATGACCTAACTGTGTCGTACGAAGCGGGCCTCGGGCTGTCAGATCAATTCACCGAATTTGTACGTATCAGTTTCAAGGTCAAGACAGCCCATTACGAGTCTACCGTCTCGTGGCTCCGCGATCTTGTCTGGGGCTCTGTATTCGACAAAGAGAGGTAAGCAAGTATCTCGTAGTGCGTCCAGTGGTTAATGTTCGGAAAGGCTTCTCGTTTCCGCTGCCAAACTTGCACAGTCCCTCCCTGAGCTCAAGCGCGATGGAAACAACGTCTTATCGTCTGTATGGGCCGAAACTTTATTCGACAAGAGTTCAACGTCGCTCGCTGGCGCAATCTTGTCTCAAGCAGACTTCGTTCCAAAACTTATCAAAGATCTCCAGGACGACCCAGACCAAGTTGTTTCTGCTTTTGAGAACCTGAGAAAGTCCTGTGTGTGCTATCTAATGTCTGCATATTGAGATGTGTCTCACCCAATTTTCATGGTTGTAGTGACCAATCCTTCAGGACTCCGGATATCGGTCACTGGGAATGTATTGGGACTTAAAAAGCCCCGTAGCATATGGAAAGAAAAGTTTGGTCACCTCATCGTAAGTACGCTTTCGTTTACTACCACTTGGTTCACCTCCTATTGGCCCACACTTCAGCACACGTCCACCCTGGCGCCGGTCAAGTTAACTTGCGAGACACTCAACGAATTGGGCAGAAACCCTGTGAAAAAGGTATGACCGAATAGGCCCTCGTGCACCCGTTCACCTCCTTCGCAGGCGGTCGTTGTTAGTTTACCCACGATCGAGTGTTCATTTGTCAATCACACCACCAAGGGTATCCAAGGGTTCAATCACCCAGAGTTTCCAGCACTAAGGGTCGCCCTCGAAGTTCTGAATGCGACAGAGAGTTATCTATGGGTATCGTTAAGATCTATTCCAACGATCAAAAGCTGTGCTGACTCAATCTCAATAGAGATCAATCCGAGGTTCCGGCCTTGCTTACGGCGCCTATGTGACTGCTGATAGAGAAGCTGGGTTGATTACATTCACCCTGTACCGAGCAAGTTCGGTTATCGTTCGAGCAGTTACTCTCTCTAACCTTAAGCGCAGAGCTCCGATAGCATGGAAGCCTTCAACGCTGCAAAAGATGTTGTCTCTGGCTTAGTCAACGGCTCCGTACGTTGCCTCGATTTGTCTCCACCGATGCCAGTGAGCTAACTCCAGTAGGTCGAGCTCGCCGAGACAACGCTAGATGCTGCTAAAAGCAGCATTGTCTACGCCGTTACGAAGAACGTCGCAACGGCTGGAAGAGCAGTAGGTTATCGCGAAAATTCGAAGTGTTCCTTTATTTAGACATCTGCAGGCGATCAATTCATTCACTAACCAAGCACTCAAAGGCCTGAGTCAAGACCATAACCTCCAACTCTTGGAACAATATCAAGCTGTGACCAAGAATGACATCCTAGCATCTCTCAAGAAGTATATATTACCTATCTTTCATTCGTCCACGTCTGCAGTCGTTGCCGTCACAACGCCATCCAAAGTTGACCAGATCTCAGAAGGGCTCACGGGCTACGGGTTCGAGGTAGAGAAACGGACATTGGAAGTTGAGGGGGACGAAGATGGATCACTCGAAGCCAGTAGCATCTCCGGATATAGTTCGGAGGACAGTCGGTGACCACGGCGCTGTATCGGAGCTCCGTGACACACTGTATCCTTTCTACCCTATTCCTTAAACAACGCTTGCAGCCCATCCTTAGGGGCATCTGGTGACGGATGGTGAACCGGACCTGGAATCTCGCTACTTCCAAGTACTTCAATCATCTGCTCCTGCCCTTCACCCGGCCGTAGCTCGACTCCACGAAGAAAGTCATTTTCGACAAGAAAACGAACGGCCTGTGAGAGATTGGAGATTGTGATCCGGATTTCAGGTAAGAGGAGCTTGACAAATTAGATCATTAGAATGGTAGGGTAAGTAAACAACAAGTCTAGTACGTTACGAAGTAACGTCGAGCGTGACGCGAACGGATTTCGCGGTGGTTCTTTTGGTCGAAGGGCTCTTCTTCGAGTGTACCCAAGCGATTTTTGTACTTGCCCGCCGTAACTGCGATCACCATTCGGTACGCAGGGCGGTGAGGTGGGAGCTTTGGACGATACAATTTCGGGTGCTTCGTCGTCATCTGCGGTTGACGCAGAGTTCGGGGTTGCTTCTCGAGTACACCCCCTTTCTGCATCAGCCTGTCGACTCGTCAAGTTGTCGACAATTTTTGGCTGGGGTTCTTCGCGCTGGGCCAACCCCCCCCGGCGATGACCCCTGCCTCTTTGATAGCCTTTTCCACGAGTACCATTGTTCTCGCCTTCCACAAACGTCTTGTTCTGCCTGTACCTTTTTCTTGCGCCGACATCCATGTCCTCCGGGATTAGCTGTCCTTGTGCAACTGCGTCATCGAACTTCCGTTTCTTATCTTGAATCCTTTCCTCCGTCGGAAATCGCCTCTTCCGCTCGGCTATCCAGGCATCGATGGCTTCTGGCGTGTCTAGCATCAGAGACGTCCCTTGGATCGGAATCTGTTTCCTAAATCTGCGTCAGCTAAGAGGTCAACTTGACGCTGCGCGACGATCCACCCTTTCAAACTCGGATCAGCATCCCAGTCGTCCTTCTTCCTCCACCCTGGCGGAAATATGAAATGTCTATCCATCATGTGGATCTCGACAGACTTGCGGGAACCAGTAAACGGGCATCCCTGGCGAGTGCATCGAGTGTTCCCGGGTTGGTACCAGCTCCCGTAGGTGAAATGGTTTCGGATAGGTTTCGCCGTAGGTTGTAACTGTGCCTGCGCAGAGTGTTGGTCTCGACGAGGTGGTGCGGTGAGAGTGGGCGCTGCCCTGTTCGTCTGACTTGATGTGCCCGGGACGTAGGTGGATGAAAGTGTGTATCCATCCGTAGTCGTGTGAGGTCGGTGGTAGGCCCGCAGATAGGCCTGCTGGTAATGCGTGGACACGTGCCGTGCATACGGGTTAGCCAAAGTTGAAACCAGCTCTGTCGTGTCGTACAAGGGCACTGCGTAAGAGGACCCAGCATTTCGCGAGGGATGTTGGCCGTTCATCGTAGTACCAGCTCAACAGAAAACAAATCAATTAATGCTCGGCTGCACGTGATTTCTAACATAAAGTAAGTACTTTGGTTGGTCCAATGGCGGCATCAGACGATGAAAAGGGCCGGAGCAAATAACGGGCGCATGTTGTATATCGTCACTGAAGCAGCTAAAACACAGTGCACTGTAGTATGCCGCAATATGTATCTTGGTCAAAGCTATCGTTGGGGACGGCGGCGATGAGGTAAATCGGAGTCAAGAATATCGAAGTGGAAAGGGGCTTTGCGCATTTTCGGCGAGGGAGGGTTAAAGACCAATAACGAATACGGCTTTTCCGAGCGCGCAACGACGAAGCAGTGGAGACAGAGGAGAGGACAAGAAGGTCGGGAGGAAGAGGCATACGGATTGGAGAGGCGTCGTGTCAGTCATGCAAGGTGGTTGGACGAAATGTCCAGTAGAGCGGGGAATATACTGTTTTACTCTTGGGAGTCCTGTTGCTGCTGCTCCCTACCAATCCTCCTCTCCTTCTCGCTCTCCAACTGGTTGTAGAGTAAGAACAAAGCCTTTTCGTTGGCTTCGGGGGTTCCGATAATGGTGAACATTCGTTCACCAGAGTTATCGTGAGGAGCCTTTGCAATAGAAATTTTAGATCCGGAGAGTCTACGAATCTCCGTGATTTTGCTTCCATTGCGACCGATGATGCATCCGACCATATCAGCAGGGATTAGGATGTTTTGCGTGCGAAGATTAGCGGGTGGTTGAGACGTCGAGGGTGAGTGGGGGGAAGGCGGAGATGAGCCACGGCGGGGAACATCACCAGCAGATCTGCGCGTGCCCATGCCACCGGCGTAACCATTCGTCGATCGTCTTGAGCCGAGACGTTCCTCACCAACGCCTGGGTGGAACGGAACAGTTCCGGCACCCCTTTCCCAGTCCTCGAGCAAGCACTTTGCAATCTCTTCTATTGCACGGCTGATAGCTTCTGTGGAGCCCTGGACCTCTACAATACGCTCTGTCGACTGTGGGAGCATCTCTTTTGAGGCCACCATGCGGGCCCCAGAGAGATCCTGGATAGCTTTGATTTTGAGGCCATTGCGACCAATGACGGTGCCCATCAGATTATGTGAGATGAGGAGGCGGATAGAGGTGTGTGGAGACGACGACGACAGTGAAACAGGAGACGGACTCGATGAAACGAGCTGGGTGATGATGAGGTTGTACGCCTGGGGTATGGAAATCCGTGAGCAGAGCCGCGACAGGGTGGGAGACAAAGTGAGTAGCATACCTTTGCGATTGCTTCGACAGAGCCGCCGACTGTGAGGACCCGCTCGTGGACGCCAGGGATGACTTTGCTGACGCCGGCTCTCACGCCGGTCTGCTCCCTGAGATCTGCGACGTTTTTCCCGCCCTTTCCGATGATTACGCCGGCCTCCTTTGTCGTGACGAGGGCGCGGAGGGTGAGGATGTCGTGGGCGGAGGCGGGCGATGGGGAGCGGGATGCTGCGGGGGAGGGATGAGTTGCTGGGCAGGGTGCCCCTAGGAGGAGAGAGGGCCCACCTGTGCTCTGGCGGATTTGGTTTTCTGCGGACATGGCGTTGGGGCTGTCGGGGACGAGGAGGAGGACGGCGGAGACGGCGGCGGCGAGGTGACTGCGTGACTCAAACAAGCTTTGCCCAAACGCGCGTCCGTCGCGTTCCCCGCCACCGACAACACAGCCACATACACCAAAAATGGAAGTGTGAGAAAAACCAGCCCCGTGGTTGCATAGGCACATGCATGGTCTTATCGGTACTGAACATAACCTAGTCTGCTGCTTCACACCCCACCGCCTAGAATCCATACTCTCCCAGTTTCTCAAAGGAGGGTGATGCATCGGCAACCGCTTTTTGGCGCAGCTTCAGCGCTGCAATCTAGATCTCACCGTGAACCTGCGGCACACAACGTCCTGTCTGTTTCACTCACCTTGCGTTCATGGAATGCCTGTGCTTTAATCTTCCTCTTCTCCTCGAGACGGTCAACGACGTCCTTGTAACCCCATCCGACTTCATGCGACAGACGCTGCAGGATCAACCCACTATCAATGCGGGTCCCGCTTCCAAGGTATCGTCGCCCCTACCTTGACGGTGCAGTATTTCCGACCAGGCTTCAGCCGCAGTACTCGGAGGGCCTCTGGAACCACCATCCGCTTCTTGCGGTCGTATGGTGGGGGCACACCCTCGAAAAGCTTCAGACGGTCGAGTGCGGCAGCTCCCCTCGCGGTTTTGTGGGGAACCATGCCGCGGATGGCACGGAACAGAATTTTGGAAGGAGCGCGGTGGTGGAAGGGACCAGACTTCTTAGGGTTAACAATGTGACGCTTATGAAGGAAATTATGGTAACGGAGCTGCGCGGCGCGAGAGGTCGTTTAGACTTGCTTCAAGAAAGGTGTAACGTCATACCTTGTTGCGGAAGAAACTGCCGGAGATGTTGATCTCCTCGCATCTCACGACGACGATCTTCTGGCCGGACAGAATTTGCTTGGAAATAATGGAGGCCAATCGACCAAGGAGGTGACCCTTGCCATCAATGACGATGGGTGTCGACGAGAATGTGGCCATTACGAAGTCTGTATCAAACGGGGAACGCCACGGTAAGTTTTGAGCACGCAGGAAAGGAATTCTGGTGCACTCGCCTGTTGGAAAATGCAAAGTCAGGAGCACTCGCCAGCAGGTCGAACCACGCTTACCTCGAGGATCTTGAGGTCGTTGGGGAATGTGGGAATCGGCAATAGTGACAGCCACCGTGACCAAAAACTATGCAGTTACTCTCGGCAATATCCGAGCCGATCTACGTCCACTGCGCCAAGCACGTGTCTTGATTTGATTAATATTCTTCCTCGCCCGCAGAAAACTCTTCCGCGGAAGGCCTCTGAACGTTCTGAACCCCCATGCGTGCTGGCAGCGCACCGTGTGGGTAAAGAACATTCTCCATAGAGCCCACATTCCCGGCGTGACTTGTTCTAGTGAGAATGCGGTCCAAGAAGACGGAGCAAGCCTGCCTGCCGGTGCGGACTGCAAGATAGATGCTACACGAGCCCCACGCGTTGACAGTCGCCGTATGTGGTACTAGGTCAAGAACTCTCTTACCTTTTGTGGAGTATGCCGATGTTGTTATCCTCTATAAAACGGCATTACAATCGGGATTCCGCAGCTCTTCTAGATCGTTGTGGACGGTCGTCACGCACATGTGGCTGATATTCGCTGAGATTTCCAGACTTGTGCAATAGATAATACGATTGATCTCCGAGATGATCTAAATTGGCTCTCAAGCAGCACGCAATCATGGTAAGGGCAATGAAAGAAGCCTCGATCCCACCCTCGGAGGGAAATAGACGTTGTAGAAGACCTCTTAAAGAGTCTATCGGATGATGCTAACCCGAAGCCCAACTTAAGCTTGTGAGTCCCCGAAGTGTTTTCCGGTAACCCGTTAGTGATCAGCAGCTCTCCATTACCAAAAGCGGAGACCCGGAGTACCTAGTATCTTCCAGAGACAGCAAAAACTTCGGTTGATCCTTGAAATGGATTGATCCAAAGTAGCTGTCGCTGTCATGTCATGTCGAGTCTCATAGTATCGGATGACAGACGTAATGTTGTCCTCAGTTCAGCAGCCCGAAATAGTAGGCCATAGTGCAAGCACAGCGAAAACAAATAGCATGGAACTCGGGTGAAAGTTTGTCCATGAAGCCTACCTGCGGTAATTCCTCCAGGATATGTAATCAGTTGATCACACATCACCACGCCAGAAGCGGTCAGCTTCAAGAAATGGCCCTGATAATGAGCTTATTGGATGATGACAAAGACTCACTCAGTTTTGTACATTGCGCATATATGAGACGGGTCTTAACATCCAGACGAGGTCATCACCTCAGGTAATGAATTGGGTGGAAGCGGGTGTAAATTGGAGTGAGCTACAAACGACAAGTAGAAAGAGTATGTTCCTGTGACGGTTCTTGAGAACGTACAAAGACTGAGTCGAGACGTCGCGAGCGAAGCCCGTCGACAAGAAGGATAAGAGCGCGAGTGAAACCCGAGGCCGAAGGGAGAGGACTTAGGGTCCAGGAGAAGCGTCATGAGGCGCGAGCGAGTCGCGTAGGACGAGCGAGTGCGTCAGCGGCGAACGCGACTGGATGGGGGAGTCTGCGACGAACGCGACAGAGAGAGGAGTCAGCGGTAAACGCGACAGTGAGCGGAGTCAGCGACGAACGCGACTGAAAGGTGTGTCCACGACGAGCGCGACTGATGAGACGGGTCTGCGAGAACGCGACGAAGGAGTAATGGTCTAAAAAGGCTGCCGTACTAATCACTACACTGTTACTACTACGACGGTACGGTCAATGTATTCACTACTCGTAATATCCGTTACAGTTCCTTCAGTGGGCTAACGCAGAGTCAGCTCATAATGTACGGAGGAAAAAGTAAGTCTGGAGACGAACCTTCGGGTGTTTTGGCAATATAGTCGATGGCTGACTCAGGCAGTGAATTGGAATTCCAACGGTCAGTGAAGGGGGCTTACCTTGCTGAATGGTCTTTATGTTGTCAGCCTCGGCGTCTGGAATCTCTATTGCAAATTCCTGAGGAAGACAGATGCAGGGATTGGGTATATGTACAATAGAACGACGCGAACCTCTTCTATGGCCATGACGACTTCGACTGCATCCAAGCTGTCGAGAGCAAGGTCGGTTGCAAAGGAGGCTTCAGTGGAAATCTGAATAGCGCACAAACATTTAGAAGGGATGATTGCGAGTCCGTTCGGAACGAGAACACTACCTTGGCGGGGTCGACTTTCTCGAATTGCTTGAAAATTCCACAGATTCTCTTCTCAATGTCCTCCTTGGGCAGCCCTGCGGCGGCAGAGTAGTTTGCGCGGTGCAGTCTGTATGCGGACTGTTTGGAAACGGCAAAAGTCGGGCGGGCACGAGACAAGCTGCGCAGGGTTACACGAGCGAACGACATGTTGGTATGTTGGTGTGGACGCGTTTGTGTCCGCAGAGTTGTTTATATGCTCGCCCGGATTTTACCGAAGTCAGGCGCGCTCCAAGTCACGTGTGAAAAGTCATCACCTTCGTCCAACCTTCGTCTTTCAAGTTCAAGTACCAATGAAGCATGGCGTCGCGTTTCGAAAATTCTCGAGGACATCCTCCCATCGCAATTTGATGCTTCGGTGTGCATCGAGTCATTCCATTTTTTACTTCCGTCCTCACACTTGACACCAAGAAACCTGGTTAGTTCGTTGTTCGAACATGAGCAGATCCGAACGACACTTCCAAAGGCCAAGGATACCGCGAGACTGGCAGACAAGGTAGGAAACTTGAATTCCGCTCTGAAACCAACTAATTCTAAAGGCAGATAATCACGCTCGGGAAGAGAGGGAACGAAACATCCTATCGACGTGCTCAAGGCTTCCTCCTCAAGCCTGAGCTCTTGCCGAAACTTTTCTCTACGTTTGCGCAGAGATACAGTGAACGTCCGGGCGGTTACACGCGCGTAGTGCAGATTGATAACCGGAAGGGTGATAATGCACCCATGGCGCTTCTGGAACTGGTCGACAATCCGATGGACTTTAAACTCGAGATGACAGCACGAGCAGCGGGACGAGAGTTGCTCACGGACAAGTTGCGCTCAAATACGCCAAGAGGCGTGCTTAATAGTGGCGTTACCGATGCGCATTCTTCTTTATCCAAGGAGCTCCAGTTAAAAGTGACCGATGAGGGCCAGTTACGCTCCGTGACACGGAGGAACCTCCAGAAGGTGTTGAGGTATCGTGGACACGCAGCCCTGACCGATATTAGCCAGAAAGCGACTGCACACATTGTGAGTCGCTCAAGTGATGCATGTAAAGACGGCACTCAACGTCTTCCAGGACTCCCTCCTTGCTAAACCAATATTACAACACAGGGCACAGGTGGCCGAGAGTTCGAGAGCGCAAAATGCAAAGCCCCCCTATGGTACGGCATTCCCAAAAACCTCTCTGCGCGCAGGGTCTGCAGCCCCTGGAGATGTTCGGCCTGCTGTGCAACTTGCCAAGGGTGCACTCACACGGACTGGTTGGGTACCCAAGAGTCGGCGACGTTCTTCCAATAAAGGTCAACCACAACCCTGTGCTTATACTACCCACAATTTGCGGCTCGCGTGATTTGCTTGCAATCCGATTACGTTAGATGATATCTTGTTTGTTTATTGTTTTAGCCCGAACAACAAATAACTGATAGCGCGCTGCGAGGAGTCCATAGTAACAACGGGGACAACAACAACAGCAGAAGGAGATACAAGAGGGATGCATGGTCGTGAAGTCAACGCATCACGGACCACTGCGGATATGATGCCAAGCAAGCGATGATGTTACATGTCCAAGAGTGTTGCAGAACGGGTCTTTCACCCCCCCCTGAAATGGTTGGAAACCATGTACACGGACGTGGGTGGATAAGAAATAAGTTTAGGATATGTATTACGTTGCGAGCAATTATCCGCCTGCAGAATGACCTGCATTCTGTGAACGATAGTAGGGTACGACGACATGCGTCTCAAGAGGGTATAAGTTTGCGTACGGGCTCACTATGAAACCGGAAGAGATCGGCAAGGTACGCGAACATTCCGAACTGGAGCACGTACGGAGTCGTTCCAGACGTTGAAGCGATAGTCCCGCCAAACGCGGTCGACTGTAACCCCATTACATTGTGGGGGAGGGGATGCACGCTGCGGTGTGCGGGTCGACGACCCTCCGGAAAGGAGTTGTGATATATCACATCGTACGTCCCTCCAGCTCCGGGCACTGCGAAATCACACGGTGGGTCAAGAAGATGGCAGGCGGCGTGGACGCGGCGCACCTCACGTTGGCGACTTTTGTGCGCGATTTGAGTGCGTACTTGTAGAGAGAACCGGCATCGAGGATGAGAGTGACGCTCTCGCCTGGATGGAGCAGGACGATCGCACTAGTAGACCGACCGTAATCGCGCAAGAGCTGTATGGTTGCGCAGTCGTGCGTGTCGTTTGTGAAGTCGAGGCAGACCTCGTAGGAGAGCTGTGTTGGCACGGGCATGGTGGTTGCTGGGAGCTGCGTCGCAGACGCTGTGGTAAGTGATGTGTTGGTGGGAGGAGATGGGAAAGGAGGAAGCCTACTCCGTGGCCTTGGACGAGTTTCAGCCAGGCCACGTTGTAATTGTTCGCTCCTAACGCGGTCGATCCACGCCGTTTCGGTGAGGCTCCCCAAAGGCCATGCATGATCACATTTCGGTCCATCCCATACGGCCTTCAAACGCCCACTTTTGCCTGCTACATTCCTCCAGGGAGCTCTACGAGGCACACCGCAAATAGGACTTTCTGCGAAACGAGTTTCAAATCGAACGCTTCCTCCTCGCCTGAAACAGCCCGCTCCACTGGATGAGCAGGTGGAAGCTCTCAGCACTGACCGGGTTCGTGCACCTTTGGCTTCCCTGACTGCGGAACCTCCTCCTGGCGAGGCCACGTCGACTTCCTGAGCATACCGCACTCTCCCCAAGCTGACTTTTCTAGTAAGGTTCGCCACTCACCCCTAATAGTGTCATGAACGGTTCCGTGCCGTCCTACCGACGCTTTCATCCCCTAACTGTCGTCTGCGGTCCCACAACTGCGGTGCTATTTTGACTTTGCGAGTGCCATGTACCCTGGTGATGACGCGACGCTACCCCACCTCGCCCCTGTCCCGCCTGACCCCCCGTTCGATCGTGATCGCTTGTTGTGCATGTCGTCACAACTCAGGAGCATCGGCAGGTTTAGTTCTATCTTATTTCACCTTCTACAGACACTCCGAAAGCTAGACCCCCCTTGGAATTCTACGAATCGGATGAGCCATTTGCCAATAGTCCGGAGAAGCGAACGTCATTAATATTGTTATGCATGATCTGTTTCCTCGTACAGTCACTTTGTCGTGACGAAAGTATGTTACACGTGCTCAACATCCATCAAAGATAGGCCCACGAGGGATAATGAAGAAACCTGGATTAAGACTGCTGAAATGTCGTGGCATACCCGAGTATCAAGAGATCTATTATCATATATGTTGGCCCCTAACGACCGAACAATGATAGCGAATTAAGGATGAGAGTCCGTGGTAATTCTGGCTAATTGCCAGATGTCCATCTACAGTACAAAACGCAGCGAATGTCCTTGTCAATAACCGTCCGGATGGGTCCGGTTAGCGATCCGGTTATCGGTGTATTGGGGTTCGGGATCCCGTGATGGGAAGGTATCATACCGCTCGTAAGCTTCTTTCTGTGGTGGTACCCCAACGATCGTGGACACGGAACTGGTTTGCTTGGTGTGTCCGCGCCGATGGCCATCGTCGAACTCATAGGAAGCTCTAGAATCCCAAGGATCACCCCGATCAGCCATTGGGATATCATCCGTCAGCGGTCTGGATGAGTCGTTGAGTACATCATACTTTTCGTGATCCTCTCGCTGAGAAGCGCCGTATGATGACACAACGAGGAGGAGATAACTCTGGAGGATACAGTGAGCATATAGGTGGCAACTGCGACCAGCCCACCCACCTGGACGAGGGCAAAGAAGACCCAAGCGCCAGCCATCACACCAATGTCGACCCACGAGAAGATGTTACAGAGGGTCTGGCCTTCTGTCGAGGTACCGCCGTTGGAGCCGCTGGTCGGGAAGAAGGTAGCCTCGCACTTTGACTGGGCGGTGGAGTGGCGAGTAGCGGAAATGATGATCCACACGGCGGCGATGGCAAACACAGCGATGGATGCACCGGTGTGGAGAGTGACATATCTGCGGTACATGATGGGTTTTTCCTGCGTTTATGAGATGAGGTTTGGTATGGATGCGGGCGACTCACTTGTGCGACACCCAGGAAGCCCAGGATCTGGATTGCGGCTGCTACATAGCAGAATGCCGCAAAGAGCGCCGGTGCAAATGAGGGGGTCGCAGCCCCGACGACTTGGAAAATCAGCGTGACTGCGGAGCGGAACAGGGGGAACTCACTGGACGGGGTAGCGACTGAGAGGGTCCCGGCGACGAAAGCAAGGATGAACTGCTCTGAGAGGGTGGTATAAATGCCCGCGTTGACGAGCGGGATCGCGCAGCAGCAATATTCGCGGGCCTTCATGATGGTTGTGAGCAGACCGGCACCGCCAGACACAGACGCTATGTATCGGTGCTTGGCCGATGTTCCCACGCCACAGGCGTATTAGGACCGTTCTCGAGTTGCTCCGCTCCACCGTGGCTTGAATATGGTCCGCTTTTTTTCGCTGTCTCTGCTCGCCGTTTTTGCCGGCATCGCGCTCGCACAGTCCATCGCTGAGCAACAGGTCCTGGATGACTCTGCCCAGCTTTCGACCAAGTTTTCCTACGTTGATTGTGGTGCGGGCGTATCCTTCCACCGAAACGAACGGCTGACGGACGCACAGGCAACCCCGGCGATGCTATCCAGATAAATTGGATCAAAGTATCTCCTGACCCTCCAAAACCCGGTCGTGACCTCACCGTCACGGTGTCTGGTACCGCCAAAGAGATTATTGAGGTTCGTCCCCACTTAGCCCGCTCGACCTGAACTCACAGCTCTCTTAGGAAGGTGCATTCGCGGACGTCACTGTCAAACTAGGCCTCATTAAGTTGTTGACGAAACGATTTGATGTCTGCGAGGAGGCGTGAGTCTGCCACGCAACTAAGCAGTCGTCTTTCTCACTATCTCCAGTCGTGCCGCCGATGTCAGCGTCCAGTGTCCCGTGGGCAAGGGCCACTATGTTGTCTCGCACAAAGTCAAACTGCCAAAAGAAATACCGCAAGGTTCGCCTTCCCAGTTCGCAGGTTGTTCTCTGCTCACACTTCTCACAGCCAAGTTTACTGTCAACGTCAGAGGTTACACGGCTGACGAGGAGGACCTGCTCTGCTTGGATCTCAAGGTGGACTTTATGAGACTTCCTTTCCTCGACGCTTGGTAATTTGGAATACCTCGACGACATTTATGTTCATTCGACTACATGCATGTATATAATCATATTGGAAGCCAAATTTGATTTCAGCCACAACGGTCAGAGTTACTTACCGATGCCAAAGAGCTCTCGGAAAAAAAAGGATAAAGTTGCAGACTTTTCCGTAAGAACGCTGATCAGTGTCGGACGTTCCCTTCGTCGTCTGAGTCCCGTTGCAGAAAGCAAAGCTAAGACTTGGCAAGGGCAAGAGGTTGCCTTCCAACGTCATAGACACCTCCTTCAAGGCTCGGAGTAGGTGGGCGCGCTTTCTTTCCGTTGCTTTTACTGAACATTCCAAGGTATTGCTCTTCCAACCCAGAGTATCACTGTTGAAAAGGACGATACTGTACCCACCAACAAGCGGCGACAAACCTTCAGTGACATACTTTCCCTCCTCAAACACTATAGTGCTGGAACCCGTAAAGATGCCATCTTCAGCGCCAGAGAACTATTCCTGGATCATCCAGAGTTACTGGGTCGTTCGATAGCGCCTCTGGTCAACGCTTGCGCGCGCCTCGTTGGAGATGAGGTATGTCTCTAGTTGCTTTGCGGTGCTCGACTTCACCATCGACAGGATGCTGGTGTTCGCAAAACTCTGCTCTCGTTCCTTGACTGGATTTTTTCCCGTCTTGAGAAGGCGAGTGTTCGCGTCGTCGTCAAGTCACGATCTTGACTCTCCTGCAGAAGGATTTAATTCCGCACGTGCCATTGCTATTGCTGTTTACTGCTTCTGCACAAACGCACATATTCCCTGAAATCCGAATAGATGCAATACGCTTCTTGGACTTGCTTCTAGACCATGTTCCAGAGAACGTGATATCTGGGTGGAATGAACCTGGGCTTGGCCATGGAAAACGCATTTTAGAGGGTTATCTTGGAATACTCAGTGCTGGCACGACGTTTGGTGGTGCTGAAGGTTTGTCAGTGCACGTCAGGAATATGTTCGTTCACTCGATTCCCAAGCAGGGCCGGCGCAGGCGACTTCCACCTCCTCTGTGGTACTTTCACCTCAGGTAATGGCAATCGTTCAATCTCTCAGAATCTCTAACGTCGCCAGTCAAAACTAGTAATACTGCAATCCCTTTCTTCCTTTCTCAGTCGTGCAATAGACTCTCGGTCTTCCTCGCCCGGCGGATCACATAGAGGTGTCGGCCACGCGACAGCACCTTTACCAACGTGGTTCTTGCGATCTTCTTTCGTGACTACTCGGCTATACGAAGAGCACACGAATGTCTTCCAGTTCTCAGTCCACGACAAACATTTAACTTGGAATGTAAACCCCATGTTTGAGTCTTTCGATGAAGACTTTGCCTACGATCCGCGACTCCTGTGTGGAGAACCGGAACCTCCTTGGGATCTGAGCAATCTGTCAGATCTTTCCCGTGAAATTGACGATGTTTCACGTGCGCTGGGTGACATTCCCTTGGTATTGGTAAGTAATCTTCCTGTGGATGATCCAGCAGTCCGATGCGAATCTCGTAGAGATTGTCTCGAACGCTCTACCCGACGTTGACCGCCGCGTTTCTTGATGGCGTACCCGTTGTCTTCTCGCCTGGCACGAATCCGACCGAAACGGAAATCCAGATGCTTTTGACGGCATTCAAGATCACTCGGACTCTCTATGGTGCCATTCTCCAGGGTGCTGATCCAGTGCGTAGACTTGCGGGTTCGAATTAGCGTTCCTCTGACTGTGTGGTTAGGGGATGGACGTGACTGCACCTTGTGAAGAGCTCAAGACGTTATTGGCTTATCTCACTGGACACTTTCCGTTCAGCCCTGCACATCGAGAAGTAAAGGCAAGCATTTGCTCGACACCGCTACTCAGAGATGAACTTATCGGAATTGCAGATAGAACAGGCCTTCCAGGATCTCAGTGTGATCTACTGCGAACTTACGTCGTTGCTCGTGCTTGTTTCACACCAATCAGGAACAAGGGACGTGCATCCGGGAAATCGTTGTCGAGCGCCACGTCACAGTCACAGGCCTTCGTTAGCCTTGAAGGGTCATTTCTCGCCAAGTTTGCAGGCTGATCTCGTCGAATCCTACGTCATTGGGCTTCTTCAAGGACACGGCGGATCAGGTGCGCAGCTACCGAGGCCCATTTCAGCTGTGATATACACGGCGCTTCTCCCGACGGTCTGGGCATTGGTGAACCAAGGGAGTGAACAAGATCCAGGAAAAGAGCTTCCGTCGGTATTGGCGGCGACTCTTGACCACGCCATCAGGGCTGCTTCCGGCTCTGCGGTGAAACGACTAACGGTGGAGTTTGTCGGCCGACTCCTGCTCGTGAGCATTTCGTCGTACCGGGCCGAACCCGCCAGTAATACGAGATATAGCTCGAGAAAGAGACCGGTTACGATGGTCACTTCAACCCTGGTCATGCAGGCGTAAAGCGCAAGTTTCAAGAGTGGATCATACACCTCCCGAAAACTCTCTGGGAGGTAGGAACTGACAATCTAGCGACGACCCAGGTGAGGCTAGCTTGGGCTGTATCTCCTCCATTGATCCGATGGACGTTCAGGCAATATTGGTGGTGCTCTTACGTCTGCTCCAACGTGGTTCCCACGTCGTGGAGCGTGAGGTCCGTCCCATTTCTGAGGAGAATGCCGAGAGAATCCAAGACTGACGTCCCTGACCCACAGCAAATCTCTTCGTTGAGCTCGCGCCTCACGCCGTTCTTTGCGATCGTACATCCCATACGAGGGCAAGTTCTTGGGCCGTTTACCAAGATTCCGAGCTCTGCGGCGCATGTCCGACAGCTGGCGCTGGACCTATGCGCTTCTCTTGCCGCAGATCAAATTTCAAGATGTGGCATGGTGGACGACGGTCTGTGCAATGCGGTGTCCAGGGCTGTCAAGGGCACGCGGGAGGAGTCTTATTGGACGAGGGTGACAGATGCCATGCGAGGCACGCTGTGATTCGAGGGTGTTAGATTGGCCTCTGGAATTCGGATGGCGACGACGGCGTGTGGGCCATGAAGTATAAAAATTACCTGCTGCGCATCGTCGCGTGAAAAAGAGGAGTTTTCAAACGTTCCGTGACGGCGTTGCTTCTTTGCGCGCCCTTGGCCTTGTACTTTAATTTCGTCGCGAAGAATAATATTTTTACGGAGATGGACATCTGTCATTTCCGCATGCAACGGTCCCCGTTGTCAGCTGGGCGTTCCCATCTCATCCAATTTCGCCGTTCGGAGCTGATGGAGACCCAAATGTGATTTTGATGCGGACAGCGGAAATGAGGGCCCCTCGCTCTCAGCGGATGGAAGCTCAATCGAGATACAAAAAGGTAATCGAAATGATGCCATTCATACCGGCGTAAAGACAAACACGAGCATCTAAGTAAAATGCACTTGACCAAAGCAAGGCGTGACAACAGACGAGACAATACAACCGCAAAACCCTCAACTACGGTATCCATCGCGTAGTACGCATCTAGTGCGCGGGTATAGCAGTTACGCGGGACTTGCCCAGAGTCTCCGATAGGGAGCATTGACGACCAGCGTGAGAGGTATTTAAGGCGTTAAGTGTATCAATAGAAAATAAATGAGGTTCATTACACCCATTCCCACTGTATGTTGAAGAGGCGACCGACACTTTCATCGGCGAGCGCAGTAAAGGCAGACGGCGAGAGGTCGAGATCGGTGAGGGCACATCCTACGCACCTGTCCGTGACAGTGATAGTGACGGAGTTGCCCTTGTCTAGAGAGGATGGTCGGCGAAAATGTCACAAAAGGGGGTAAGAATAGTTACAGTGAATTCTGATACTCTTGCCACAGACCGGGTTTGTGTTAGAGTCGGCACCGTTGTACCCACTGTGGGAGAGTGAGAAAGTGATGCAGAGAAAGAAGAATACGACTGACGGGAAGCTGTCAAAGAGCAAGTGAGAGACAGCTGCAATATGTTGACTGTCGGTGTTGGTAATGCCGCATGCACCGAGACCGGTCTCGTAATAAGTGCCTGGTACGAGCGGATGAAAAGATGAACGAGAAGAGGATGGAAAGACGTACCTTGACCAGACTGAGTGCCAATCAGATAGCTTGGCTCCCCGCTGTTGCCAGACGATTGGGACGTCTGAGCAGGGGGTGGAGGGGAGGTCGGCGTGGGCGTGGGCGTCGGGGTCGGGGTCGGCGGCGGTGTGGGTGTGTATGCAGGTGTGGTAGGACTCTCGGAGGGGGACGACCAGGCCGGAGGGGACGGGGATGGAGCAACGTTGACGACGGGGGGTGTGCCAGAGGAGGGAGCCGAGGAAGTGGAGTTGGAGGGGCGGGGGAGACAGCGCTTGTTAAGGGAGCGCTGGCGCCTCGGGAGGGGGAGCGGAGGGGAGTCGGCACGGACGTCGAGG
>JBBPTU010000410.1:0-25086 GCA_038094295.1 Tylopilus aff. beelii | reverse complement strand
GCCCGCACGTCCGCACGCCGTCCGAAAAGTCCTTGCGCTCGACCATCTCCGCCGCCTGTACGAGCGTATACAGCGGGTCGGCGTCCCGCCCGCACGCGATCCCGCCGACGCTGCGCAAGACGTTGAGGTGGATGAAGTAGAAGGATTCGGTGCAGTGTGCGGAGCGGGCCGAGGCTGATGCCGATGCCGATGCCGAAGCGGCAACCGGGCTGCTCGGAGAGGCCCCTCCAACACCGCCCGAGGCAGCCGCAGCCCGCGCCAAGTAGGCGCACGCCGTCGACGGCCGGTGCTCGAGCGCGCGCGCGAGAAACGTCGAGATGTAGAGCTGCGCGAGCTCGCGACCGCGGAGCGTCCGTATCAGGCTATCGTGGGACAGGTGGATCGTAGGCGGTTTGCCGTCCCCCTGGGCGCGAGACGAGGGGCTCTGGACCGCACACGGATCCGGGGGGGCAAACGCAGGCGGGAGCGGGCGCGCGCCGGCGAGGACCCGGCTCGGTCCGTAGCGCGAGAGGTCGTAAAAGGCGCTGGGGAGGACTTCGGGGACGCCGAGTTCGAGGGCGAGGTTGATCGCGAGGACGGGATGGGCGTAGGCGTCGCGGGGGGAGTAGCGTCCACTGGGGTCCGTCGCTGCTGCCTCACGTCTGTCCCAGTCCGCGAGCGTGGTGGGCCAGTCGTGAGCGAGCCGTGCGAGGCATTGCGTGCGCAGGTGCTCAATGAAGTACTTGGCGGAAAGACGGAGGACACTGGACAGCGCCGCGAAGTCGCGCGCGCGGGGCTTGAGAAAGTAACTGGCAGGCGCGAGTCAGGACGTGGCCACGGAGATGATAAAGAAGGTAGGAGACGTACAGCCCGTCGTAGAGCGCGGCCAACAGATGGTGGACGTCTGACGGACAATCGTACATGTCCACCGTCGGGCAACCATCCACCATTTTATTCCCCTCCATGTTCATCATGTCCTCGTCATATTTGCACGTGGTTTGTCCTGAGGATCCGATACCTGCTCGTCCCACCAGGAACATATCCTTGAACACCTCGGAATGCCGTGCAAGTTGACCTCGGTGTACCTTGAATACAGCAGAACCAGCAACGAGAACGATATTTCCATCAGGGAACCAGATATCCGAGCGAATGAGAGCCTCGGGAACGTCCAGAGAGAGGTGTCCCGCACTGCACGTGAGCGGGTCTGGGAGCATCCGCATGGCTCCGAGGAGAACTATGAAGGGGGAGGGAGAAAGGAACGCGGAGACCGAAGGGGGCTGGAAAGAGGAGGGAGGCTGACACGTAGAAACACTCGGTGTCAGCCCAGCACGAACGCACTCTCGCGGAAATGATTCAGCCCGCCAGGCGAGATCAATATCCAGGCTTTTCTAGCCGAGGATTCATAATATTGCTACTCTGCGCGCTCCTTGAAGTCGCATGGGACGTACCGGTGATACGCTTTCACTGCCTTGCTGGAGTAGCGCCAAGTTTGGATTTATTCAAGGTGTATGCACCTACGATAAAAATACAGCATTAGTGCGCGTCTTGGTATCCCTACACAACTGAGTAGAACTCCAAAGAACAGAGTGCGCTGATCTCACAAGCATCTCATGGTCCTGTACTTTCTCTGTCCTTGTCCATGCGAATTTTCTCTACGTACACGAAGGTGAGCACGATAAGATCGAGCATGTGCTCTACGTCTGGATTGACATCGAGTCGAGGGTTTCGTTTTGGACCAACTATTCCGAGCGAACTTCGGTGGTACCGGGCGACCTCGGCTCGCGATTCGTCGTTCCGTGACAGCTGCCAGCGTCGATCAGTTATTCGGCACCAAGACGGCCATCCGAGCCGGATACGCACAATCACCGCGTCGAATACCATGTCCCACCTATATGGAAGGCTATCTGGCCCGGTGAACGTACGCTTCCTTGTAAAGAGCAATGAGCACAAAGAGAAATAAATCGGGAACAATACGCACCGCCCCAAAAACCCGTGTGAAGGAAGAAACGCGTTGGATTGCATATCTTGCCCGTGAAGACGAAACTTTGACGGCCCCATCAGATGCCACTCTATCTGGCCTATCGTGTCGAACTGGTCGCGCATGTCTAGGGGGTCGTCGTTGGGCTTGATTTTGTGGATCGTCGTCGTTCCCATGCCGACTTTGCGGAGTGGGTGGGTCGTTCTGTACATGACCTGCCCGCTTTCGTTGGTGAAGATTGCATTGCGCACGGACTGGGAAGAGAGTGTGAGCTGCATGTTCTGTTTAACAGCGTATGACAATGAGTTTCCATAACTCCTATCCGAGCCCGGCGATTGCTGTGTACCGCCACCTCCGAGTCGTCTTGCAAGCTAGATCATGATGGGTGTATTGCCAATAAGTGGAACAGTCAAACAAAATGATCATTTACTCCGGCAACAGGACGGAACCCAAGGAAGCTGCATCACCTCGCTGTTATAGATCGAAGTTGTAGTCACATTGGTAATTGTAGGGAATGCACCGGTACGACTACGTTATAACTGCGACCGACTGCGTGCAACTCTCAGCGTCATTCCAGACACATTCATCTACGGTGATCATCTTATCTTCATTGAAGGACCGGTGGAATGCCTGGCGGACGTCCTCTACTCTTGCATCACTGGTGAAAGGAACGAGAACTGCTGCCACTGATCTAGGCACTACCCCTCGGATGGATGTATTCGACGATTTGTTATTGGCCTGAATTTGCAAGCTGTACGCCGTCTCGGTAAGCTGTGCAGAAGTGTACATGGGTACGTATAGTAAAAGGTAGGACAATGCTTACCCCCTGGAGGTTGAGGCGGAAATTATCGTCTGAGTGGAGAATACGTGGAAAATCCTGGAGTTTGGAGGCAGGGATGTCGTCTATGAACGCCCTGAGGGTCTTCTTGAGACTGGGTGTCATGTCGTATAAAGTGTGATCTTCAGGAAGACATGGATCTACGGTGATCATCCTATCCTCATTTAACGACTGGCGGAATGCCTGACGGATGTCCTCCACTCTTGCATCGCTGGTGAAAGGAACGAGAACTGTCGCCACCGATTTAGGTACTACCCTTTGAGCGGATGCATTCGATGATTTGTGACTGGCCTGGATTTGCAGGTTGTACGCCGTCTTGGTAACCTGTGCAGAAATTAGTGCATACACGAGATGGGTATAATAAAAAATAGGACAGTGCTTACCTCCTGGAGATCCAGACGGAAGTTGTCATCTGAGTAGAAGGTACGTAGGAAATCCTGGAGTTTGGAGACAGGGATATTATCTATGAACGCTCTGAGGGTCTTCTTAAGACCAGGTGCCACGTCGTATGGGGTGTAATCCTCTGGAAGGCATGCATCTATAGTAATTGTCCTATCCGCATTCAAGGATTGACAGAATGCTTGACGGACCTCCTCCGCTTTGGCACCGCTGGTGAAAGAAACGAGAACTGTTGCCACCGATTTAGGCGCTACCATTCGGATGGATGTATTCGATGATTTGTGATTAGCCTGGATTTGCAGGTTGTACGCCGTCTCGGTAAGCTGTGCAAAAGTGGGTGCGCACATGGGTAGGTACGATAAAAGATAGAACAATACTTACCCCCTGGAGGTTGAGGCGAAAATTGTCGTCTGAGTAGAGGGTGTGCAGGAAATCCTGGAGTTTAGAGGCGGGGATGTTGTCTATGAATGCCCCGAGGGCCTTCTTGAGACTGGATGTCATGTCACATAAGGTGTGATCTTCTGGAAGACATGCATTCACGGTGATCACCATATCCTCGTTGAAGGACTGGCGGAATGCCTGACGGATGTCCTCCGCTTTTGCGTTGCTGGTGAAAGGGACGAGAACTGCCGCCACCGATTTAGGCGCCACCTTTCGGATGGATGTGTTCGACGATTTGTTATTGGCCTGAATTTGCAGGTTGTACGCCGTCTCGGTAAGCTGAAGTGGGTGCACACATGGGTAGGTGTGATAAAAGATAGGACGATGCTTACCCCCTGGAGGTCGAGGCGGAAGTTGTCATCTGAGCAGAGGGTACGAGGTTGTGAAGGGAAATCCTGGAGTTTGGAGGCAGGAATGTTGTCTATGAACGCCCTGAGGGTCTTCTTGAGACTGGGTGCCATATCGTATACTTAAGGTGAGATCTTCTGGAAGCCTTTCGGAGATGCATCGATAAGAGCTGGCGCCCACTGAGCGCCAATGTCAGTCTCGGGAGAAGTATGTGACCCTTCAAAGCTTCGGGCGTCGAAAGCTTACAATACATCGACTGAGAAATGTGAAGCCAGACACGACGCAGTGAGAGGAAGCGCACAAACAAATATCTCTCCATGATTTACTAATTGTGGTAAATAAATGATCTCATACATTTGCTAGCATCACGATCATGTCCTCAATTCCGCCACAGCATGGTCTCAAGTGGAACTATGAACTTTTCGATGTTGTACCTACCTGGACCGCGGAACCTGATATAGCTATCGCAAAAGCGATAGCTCTCCGTCACCTTCCTGTTACCTACCAGAACTACGAGATCCAATTCTTCTCCGCTGGCGCTTTTAACAAGTTATTCTTGTTACACCCCTTTGGCGACCCAGAAGACACTGTCAGGTCATTCATAATGCGCGTCAGTCTCCCGACCGATCCATACTTCAAGACGGCCAACGAAATTGCAACGCTCCGGTTTGTTCAGGAACACACATCCATACCTGTTCCGCAAGTCATTGCCTTCGACGCTTCGGCCCATAACGAATTGGGTTTCGAATGGATTTTAATGAGCAGACTTCCGGGAGTCGCATTGAAATCATTGTGGGAGTCTCCAGCTCTCGTGTGGGAGGAGAGGGTGCAACTAGCAAAGACGCTGGCCAGTTATGTCAGGCAACTAAGACGCCCCGAGTTTCATCTCATGGGGAGCTTATACCCATCTCGTCGACCCGAGTTCAAGCGAGCTGCTTGGCTCAAGGATTCTTCATCAAAAACTCGCTTTGTCCCACTCCCGTACGACGCTAAATTCGCTCAAGGCCCAGTGGTAACTATTCCGTTCTTCTGCGGAAACCGCATCCATCTCCGAAGGGACCACGGCCCATTCGAGACGTCTTTCAAGTACCTATCCTCCCTTTTGAATCTCCATATCGCCTCCACCACGAGCCAGAAGGTCGCCGCAAGCGCGAATGACGAATACGACAAGGATGATATCTCGGAGCTGGAAGACGCCATCGCCGCATACGAGTCCCTACTCTCCATTCTACCCACTTTTTTTCCTCCCAAAACTCGCACGACCGAAAAATTTTACCTTCATCATGACGACATGTCCTCTAATAACATCCTCGTTGACCCTACTACCCACCGTATCACGGGAATCGTGGACTGGGAATGCGTGTCCGTGCAACCGTTTTGGAAAGTCGCCAATGTCCCCCAATTGCTTGACGGACCCGAGGTCGACAATGGTTCGCCAATACCCGCTGCAGCTCCGCCCCCTGACAAGAACGCGGACCCGTTTCACAAAGATCTGCGCGACCGGCTCGAGCAGATGCTTCTGCGACGCATTTTTTACAAGGAGCTGGGAGGCAAGCCAATGTACGGATCACGCGAGCGCCTTTTCGAAAACAAGATTTATCAAGCCGAGGTGAAACCAGTTGCAGTCAAGAGATGGGCGAATAGAGTACGGGAGGGACTGAACCCGTTCCCGACGAAGACGGAGGGGGATCCCTACTTCTGGCCCGAGCACTAAAGGATGGTATGCTAAAGGCAGTTGGTGTGCGTGTACCTGTACTGACCTATCGCCTCCGATCAGCGTATCTAAACTCGGCGACTAACATCGACTTTATTAAAGACAATCTCGGTCGACGTGGTGGTTTTATATTGCCTTGGCAGGATCACTACAGGCAGTCGCCTTCCTCCACATCCATACCGACTTCAGTATTCTCGTCCCCATCCTTTTGCTCTACAATCAAGATCCCCCGCCCTAACGTCATTCTCGTTCAACTTGAAAGCCGAGCACCCTCTTGCCTACCACCCCAGGTTCTCTACCACTCCGTGGCTACGCTCGGTTAAAACCTTTCCGGGTGACGCTCGCATAATTACAGTGTTTCGGTTGCTGTCGCGCGTTCGGGCAATGACGACTTGCATATCCACTTCCCAACAACGACCTTCTACGCAGGTGGGATGCCGCCTTTGTTCAACTGAATGTCCCTGCGACAGTTCCCATACGCATTCAGATGATATCTGGATGCAGACCCACATAATCCAGGCACATCATTATTGCAGGGTTTTCGTAGTATATAGTATTGCTTTGCTTTGGCGGCTTGCTCGTGCCCCGCTTGTGAACGCAAGCTGGTTTTCGTCGAGGTGTGCGGTGCGAAGACAACTCGGGAAGGGAGGTGGGCGAATGATATTTTACGGCTAGTCCGGTACCATAAATTTCTTGCACAAAATAGCACTCCAGAGCTATCCAGTACAGAACTGTGGAAGGATATAGGTCCAGATGTGACAGAAAAATGTATCGTCAATGAGGAAACGACACGACGGCGAAACGACGAGCGAAGCAAATACGACGAGAACGAGAAAGACGACTTCACTGTGTCACGTAGTCAAATCATAATATCTCCACTACCGCCGCACCAACGTCCCTAGAAAGGTTGGTCCCGCGACGAATGCCCGAAACGACGATCTCGTGCTCCGCAGCGACACGCCTAAATTCCCCACTCGGTTGCTGCTGGAGCAGCAGCGCATGGAACGGCTGCTGCAAACGGGTGACTAGCCGCAGTGCCTGCGTATATTTGTCCACTGGAGCAGGAGGAACATGATGCAATTGAGAGGAGGATGCTGAATCGTCTGCATCAGGACCGAATGAGAAATCCTCGTCATCATCGTCGTCATCCTCCGCCCTTCCCCAACTGAAACCAGTAGGTGGATCGCAAAGATTTCGAATCCACGGATGTACGAGAATTAGCTTGTGTGGCTCCATTTGCGAGAGCTCATCCGATGTGCTGAAGTCCACGTCCCCGATCCCCCGCGCACGAACCCGATACCGGAACCCATTCCCAGATTTTTGTATACCGAGCCTGCGGACTGCGAAGATGACGCACGGTAGGAACAGTCGGCGGTGACCGAAGCGAACAGGAGAGAGTGACGTAATTTGCTCGTAGAGCCATAAAGCATCTGAATGAGATACCGATCCCGTTAGTTCGGCGACCTGCCCGTCCATTTCCAAATCATCCGGGGCAGGCGATGGACCTGGTGGGTTGCTATACACCACGAGGGAAGCGGGGAGACAGCTGTTGTATAGTGAGGACTTGCCCGTCCAGTCAAGAACTGTCACCTCTCCGGAGCGCGCTACAATCTCCTCTAGAAGATGCCCAAGAGCTGCATATCCTTCTCCGTAGTCTGGTCGGATATCACTCCTGAAGATCCCAATCAGTGAGTATGCTACGTCCTCTTCCCGCGTTGCATTCCGAGTCGAGGCTAGCTGAAGTTTCTGTCGAACAGTGAGGTCGTCTGGATGGAAAGAGACGATGGTTTTGCTCGCGATCCCGATGGCCTCCGAGAGCTCTTGCATAATTTCAGGCGAGTCCTTGTGGTTACGACGGGTGTCTCCTCGATATGGTTTCCATTCCCGAGTGTAGAAACGGATGACCTTTGGTGACAAAAGCTCTTGCGAGGTCCATGCACGCGTCAACCATTTGCAATCCTTGAGCAACGTCGACACCAGTTCGACGTCCGTCAGAAATACGAACGTAGCTGCCGATGACTCGTACCATAGGTACATCATCTTCAGCGATTGGTTCAATACGGTGCTGATCGTCTTGTCGATGCAACACGTGTCCGACCACGCCCACCGATATCCGTCCGCATGAACCACCTTGCAGAAATTCTGCAGTTTATCGTTGAGCGACGATGTTGAATCCAACTCCCAGACGGTGCCAGCAGCATCTACGACTTGCAACGACGGCTCGACCCCCTCCCAAACATGCGATAATGTCACATATTCGAAATATTTCTCCACGACCCGCTGGATCCGATCGTAGTCCAGCTTGAGGGTCATCGAAGACACCAGCTCTCGGAACTCTGGCTCCGACTTGAATGTCGACCTTCGTTTCAGGTCGTCGCATAGACGACCACTCCTCACGTCGATTAGTACCAACGGCGACGTCTTGGACACCTCTCGAATGGCCTCGTCGATCTTGTTCATCGAACACGAGGGTGAAACATATTTCCTTGCTAGTCCTGTGAATATATGTCACGGGAAGGCTTGTAATGGAGTGTGCTAACACTAACGACGGACGTCTTCATCTGCAGACCCTTCCGTGAAAGAAAAAATTCGAGTGAAAACATCGAATGCGTCGTCGATGCGTTGTAGACCACATAGGGCCAAGTATCTCGCCTCGCATGCCCATGGACTCGTAGCATTCGTCTTGATGGCCTATGTTGGTCGAGTCAAGGACGGTCGGCAAGCAGGAGAGAAAGCCGTACCTCGTCGGCATCTACGAGCGCCTCTTTCCACGACTTCACCAAAGTGTACACTCTGCTCCGTTTGATAAGTATGCCTGCGGGGTTAGATGGACCCAATGATAACGCAGTCGAATAATATCGAATTGCTTCTTCTGGTCTCTCGGCCATCGCCGCCGCATCGCCAAGATCCTCGATTGGCCTGATACATCGTCGGAGGTACTGTCCGAGTGCGTCCTCAAAGTTGTCGAAATCCCATCCAAAGATCTTTCGGGTACAGTGAATGGGATGGTAGGAGACTCGAATAGAATATCTCACGAGCGAGATCAAGGTGATTGGTGGACCCAAATAGAGTGGCATGGCGTCTCGCGCATGTCGGAACAATGCGATCGCCTGCTCCACGTCTCCTTTATCTAACGAGATACCCCCGATTAAGAGGTTCATTTTAGCCTGCACAGTCCCATTCTAGCATTGTTTTCAAATACACATATCACCAAGACATACCTTGATGGTGAGGTATAACGATCTATCTTCTACAATGGTAATAAGGTAATCGACACGCGAGATGGCATTGTCGTGTTCCCCACATTCGAAGAAGATGATTGCCTGGGTGTAAAGTAGGATCAGAAGAAGCAACCATGGATAAATCAGCACTTGCCTTGATTAATAACAGAAACTGGCTATTTTTGGCTGAAAGACCACCGCTGAACACGCGATCAAACATCGCGAAAGCGGATCCATGCTCTCCCTTGCCAATGCGGGTGACGGCATTTACGACATAACCAAAGACCGACTGCTCAGCTTCGATTGACTTGCCATCCATCTGTCAGCACAAAATTAGGTGAAAATGAGATGAAATTACCTTTTCGGCATCAACGAAGGCCATATTCCACTTCCCCAAGCGGCCTCGCACAAGAGCACGCTGGGCAAGAGTGTGCACACTGTGAGACGGACCTGCAATTCGTTGTGTCAAGCATTCATCAGCATGTGTTAAGTCTCCCTGCTTCCACAAATCGAGTGTCTTGTGGTCAATGTAGATGAAAGGCAATTGCAAGGCTACGAGTGAACATATGAGCACAAACCTGTTGCCAATTTTGGACGCTCACGTAATAGCTAGCATGTACCAGTGGGCAAAAATGGTCAGAAGTGGAGAGCGGGAATGTTCATTCACACTTACTGCCAAATGGGATCTGGGGAAAATGCTACGCAAGCTTCGAAGGGTGACTTTGCCATCGGCTTTCCCAATTGCAATGTGGCCATTCTCGGCAGACAGGGCAATTGACCAAATTTGGCTAGTTTGCTCAATAGTGTACCCGATTTGCTTTCCTGTAGAGATGTCCCAAAAGGATAATGATTTGTCTACAGAGATGGTAGCAAATCCCCCATCACCTGATAGTACGATGGAAGCACTGGATCCATGACAAGGAACAGACCACCGGGTAACCAAGGACCCAGAGGATGTGTCAAAACACTTGGCTTCGCTAGGCGAGACAGCAAATATCTGGCGAGCGTCAGGAGACCAGGCGAGTGGAGTCGACGGGATGCCCCAGAAGTCGAAGGGAATGTCCAGTAGTTGCCTGCCATCATCGCTAGCGAAGATGTGGATCGACCGAGTAAATGTGGCTGTGGCGATGCGGTCGCCACTCGGAGAGAAGCGCACTGCAACCAATCCCATACTGTGCACCAAAGGTCCCAGGAGTTTTTCGCCTGAAGGCAAATTCCAGACGAAGGCTTGCTTGTCGGCCGAAGCTGTCGCGAACCTCGTCGAGTCTGACGAGATGTCAACCGAGCATACCCTGTCTGCGTGTCCTATGATATCCAGGACCTTTTGTTGCGACTGCGCGTTCCACACCCTCACATACGCTCCAACTCTCGCATCCAACCCACCCACCAGCCACTTGCGATTCGGCGACAGTGCGATGGCAGAGAAAGATGCGTCTTCCATTCGAATTTGTTCGCCAACCTTGTGACCGTCTTCGACTCGCCAACGCTGGAGTTCTCCATCGCTGCTGCCGCTCAACACTTGCTCGCCATCCTCGGTGAACAACACCGAGTATATCCCACGTATAGATGCATTGATTTCAACAACTATTTTTGAGCAGTCAGCAATCATCGGAACTAGCCACGACTTGCACACACCTTTGTTCGTTGGTGCCATATCGTTTGCTTACTGGGGAGAAACCTGGTGAAGGTGCAGGGTTGAGTGGAACGACGGCACCTCGGGGTATAAATCGGTCAGTCTTATCGCTCTCTGCGATATCGATCAGCTCACGGAGTCCGCGCAGTCATGCCTCATGTTCGTGGCTCAGGCATTTCCCCCATCTTACTGTCATGTTCCGCTGCTTCGGAAGGACGACGCCCGAAAAACTTTCGGCAACTCGGCTCCCATAGGCCATGGATTGAAGCACGATGTATGAGGACGCTCTCTCGTCAAAATTACCGCGAACCCGCGCGGTGAGCGGTTGACATTTCGTGTGGCCAACTCCGCCAACTCAGCTGGGCTTCTCGACATATTCGGTCGGAATTGAAACGTGGTAGGCGCCATTAGGCAGGAATGGTGTCTTCTCTGACAACGTGCTGATGGACGGTGCTTCGTGTACTCATTGCCTCCGATGAACTTCATACCACATCCTGATCACCCCGACAACGCTATATATCATGGGCCACGCAAGGGGTTCATTCCTGTTCGCCCGGAAACCCCTAGATCATGCCGTACCACTTTCACTGTACGATGATCATCGGACATGCACTCGCCCACCCTTCCGTGCATCTTACCTCGTCCGCGCGCTAGAGCGGAATCGCTTTGTACGCGATACCAGTTTCGAGTCGATCATCATGTCCGTCCCGTTTCCGGGTACTTTCTACGGATAAGTGCTCGCTATGACTAAGTTGGCAGGATGCTGAATGTGGACTAATTCAAAGGTCCTGTTGCCCTTGAGGATGCAACGACATTGTAACGTATGACCCATCGTGCTCGTCGTATATCTTTCAGTAGTAAGTGACCTTTGTGATGGCGAGCAAGCCACCTTGGATCATCAAGGGGTCTCATAGTACACATGTCATGTTTAAAACATCTTTAGTTCATTGTATCTACGGAAAACATCGTTCAGAAAATACAGCCACAGCGAGATCGAGACAACCAATTAAGAGTCATGAACGAGTCAACGAACGACAAGGCTACAGCTGAGGATGGTGTGGAGAATAAAGTCAGGAAAGCAGACAAGTAAGGTATACCACCGAAGCGGACAAGTGATTAAAAGCGGGGAGTCTAGTGGTGTAACAGAAGACGAGAGAAGATGTAACACGTTTATTTACTTGATCGTCAAGAACGGGGGTATCCAGCCGTTATCGAATGAACGAATAGTTTTGGCGGAAGGGCAAATCAGAATTCGTTCAATCCGGTAAGCATACCATGGAACAGCATCTCGAACCCCAGCACACAGGTACTATTCAAGCCAGCGACGGTAATAGCAGGTCCACCGAATTGGTGGTCATACGGAGAGATGGTTTGGTGTCCACCTGGGACCTTGCCTTCAGGAACTTGGTAAGAGGTCCAGGCACATATCGAACGTCATCCCCGCAGGGGCATGCTGCGGGCGCGCTGTAAGGACCGGTAGGTTGACTGTGCTAGAGATCCACTGTACGTCGACGAAGGTTCAGAGTGCGGGAGTTCCACACGGGTTATCCGGGTTGCATCACCAGTGAGACCATTCGACTGCTGCATGTCCAGGGATGGAGTAAGGAAAGAGAAAAGTCTTGCTAGAAAAGTCTTGCTATGAGATATGTTCAACGAGTCTGGCAGAGACAGGGCACGAGGCAGAAGGCCTGAGAAGATGTTACCGAGTGCCTGTAGAGAGGAATGAGGAACGAGTCTGACAGATAATGAACGAACACGAGCCGAAACGGCTTGCTCGCCAGCCGCAGCCTAGAAGCTAAGGTAGGAGTTCAAAAACGTTTGCTCGAACAAGTCCATATCGAGGAGAGGGATTGTCACACTGAAGTGACTGTGGTCGGGAATAGAGGCCGTAAGCAGACACGGGGGGGAACATCGAGGCCGCCCATACCGCAGGAAGTGCGTCCGAAATGAGGGAGTACGCTTGAGGGTCGTCGCCGGCCAATCGTCATCCGCGCAACCAGCGGGGTGTTCCAGATGTGGGACGCTGAACGGGAAGGATGCGCAAGAAAGGGCACGGACAGAAGAACGATCGGATGGGACCGAATCGGCAGGGAGACAGAAGAGGGGAGACGAGGATAGAATTGGTGGTGAGGAACTAACGACTTTCTAGCTTGCGAACAACAGCTGCAAGCTGATTACCCTTCATACCTTCGAGGAGTAACCGTGCTACCTCCTCGCGACCCTGCTCGTCCTCGACCGTCGGGAGGCATTTGCCTATTTCTCGTCCTTGTTCTTGTTGTGGACCAGTTGGAAATGGTAGTCATGGTATCGCTTCGAGTGAGCCTCCTTTGCCTTGATTTCCCACATCTGTCTTTCATCGAGGGGAAACGCACGCCAGCAGTTGCCGATGATCGATTATCTTCGAGAGGAAGCCATTGTTGGTCTCGATCGACCTAGGCACGTGCGCCTCCCTGAATAAGTTGGCGTAGAAGAGTATGAAGGCGTTCTGTGAGCAAGGGATGCATCCCAGCGGTCTGTGCTTGCCGGAGGGATCTTCAAGGCAGGATTTTGTGGCTGTTCTGACAGTGGGAAAAGGGAGAATCCTTGTAAGTGTCAGGATGACATTGGGAGCGAATGTGACAGAGCGGGGCTAGGCTCACGAGGTGAAAAAGTCCGGGATTTCCCGAAAAACTATACGACTCGCCCTCCACGGCTATGCGAGCTTGATATTTGGCGAGGATCTCTCGTCTCATAAATATCAATGCTAGCTCCGCCCGCTTCAACGTTCGTCTTTAGGTTGCAAGCGTGGCAAGGTGACCTGTTTTTTTTTCTGCTCCAGGCTGCCGATTTGCGATGGTGTCGATGAAATGTACTATGAGACCCCTCGTTCAGGTTATATAGCCCGCAGCCTGCCAGCTGTCCGCCAGTACGCCAGTCATGCCACTCATCCCACCCTCGGTGCCAACAGGTTTCTTCTTGGCTGTACCATCCTAGTCGGCACCTTGTTTACTATCTCGTTCTCGTGAACGCCAGCGGGTTTCCGAGCGAGGCGCATGATGCGAGGACACTCAGGAGGAATGCGGGCGGTTGATGTCTTACGGCCAGTCCCGTATCGTTTAAGCATCTAATCCTTGTCTCTAGAGCCATCGATTAGAGAATGATATGATGGAAATGATGGAAAGTACGTCTCGTTGATGCAAGGAGTAGTAGGGATGTGGTGAAAAGTGGATGATCGGCGGGGGAACAATGCGACAGCGAAAGTAAAGATAGGACGAGGACGAGGACGAGAAACACAACTTTTACCGAAAAACTAAACCCAGTCACAATATCTCCACCACCGCCGTACGAATGTCCTTGGAGAGGCTGACCTTCTGACGAACACCCGGAACGACGATCTCATGCTCGGCAGCGACACGCCTGAATTCCCCGCCCGATTGCTGCTGGAGTAACAACCCATGGAACGGCCGCCCCAGACGAGCAACCAGCCGCAACGCTTGCGTGTAGGCGTCCACCAGAGGAGCGGATATACCGTGTAGCGGTGAGGAGGGCGCGGATTCGTCGTCCTGGTCGCTATTCTCCTCGTCGTCCGTACTACTCCCCCAGTTGAAACCCGAGGGTGGATCGCACAGATCGCGAATCCACGGGTGTACGAGAATCAACTTTCGTGGTTCGTCAGGAGAGAGCTTGTCCGACGTCCGGAATTCCAATTCCCCGATCCCCGAAACTCGCGCACGGTAGCAGAATACCTCACCGCCCCCGAAATTCTGGATACCTAGCTTACGGACGGTGAAGACAAGGCATGGGAGGTTAAGCCGGCGGTTGAAGAAGCGTGCTGGAGGGAGTGATGTGATTTGGCTGTGAAACTGTATCGCCTCTGCTTGAGAAACCGAATGCCTTAGTTCCGCAGTGCGTACGCCCATCTCCACATCGTCGATCGTAGGTGAGGTACCAGGAGGTCGACTGTATACCGCGAGGGAGTCTGGAAGGCAACTATTATACCGGGACGACTTGCCTATCCAGTCGAGTACGGTCACCTCTCCAGATCGTGACACGGTCTCCTCCAGGAGATGACCGAGTGCAGCATATCCTTCTCCGTAGTCTGGCCGGATATCGCTCTTGAAGATCCCGATCAGCGAGTATGCGACGTCCTCGTCCCTCGTCGCATTCCTCGTCGAGGCTAACCGAAGTTTCTGTCGGACAGTGAGGTCGTCTGGATGGAAAGAGACGATGGTGTTACTCGCGATTCCGATGGCGTCTGCGAGCTCCTGCATGATCTCTGGTGACTCTTTGTGATTTAGACGAGTATCTCCACGGTACGGCTGCCAGTTCCGAGTGTAAAAGCGGACCACCTTCGGCGAGAGAAGCTCTTGCGTTGTCCAGGCACGAGTCAACCATTTGCTATTCTTGAGCAAATCCGAAAGCAGTTCGACGTCCGCAAGAAAGACGAACGTAGCCGCTGACAACTCGTACCATAGGTACATCATCTTGAGCGATTGGTTCAATACGGTGCTGATCGTCTTATCGATACAGCACGTATCGGACCAAGCCCACCGATAGCCGTCTGCGCGAACGACATCGCAGAACCTCTGTAGCTTAACGTTGAGTGGTGATGTCGAATCTAGTTGCATGACGGTGCCGGCAGCGCCGACGTCCTGAAGCAAGGGCTCCATCCCTTCCCAAACATGCGACAATGTCACATATTCGAAGTATTTCTCGACCACTCGCTGAATCCGACCGTGATCCAGCTTCAGCATCATTGACGACATCAGCTCTCGGAACTCTGGTTCCGACTTGAACATCGACTTTCGTTTGGGGTCGTCGCATAGATGACCACTCTTCACGTCGATTAGCACCAGCGGTGATGTCTTGGACACCGCTCGAATGGCCTCGTCGATCCTATTTACTAAACGCAAAGGCGAAGCATATTTCTTTGCTAGTCCTGTGAATATGTCACGGGAAAGCCTTTGAGGAAGTGGTAACACTGACGACGGACGTCTTCATCAGAAGACCCTTCCATGATAGAAAGCATCCGAGTGAAGATATCAAATGCATCGTTCGTGCGCTGCAGACCACAGAGGGCCTCGTATCTCGCTTCGTATGCCCATGGACTCGTACCATCTGCCTTGATGGCCTATGTTGGTCGGGTTAAGGATCGTCGGAAGGCAGGACAGAAAGTCGTACCTCGTCGGCATCTACGAGCGCCTTCTCCCACCACTTCACTAAAGTGTACACTCGGCTCCGTTTGATAAGTACACCTGCGGGGCTGGATGGATGTAATGATAACACAGTCGAATAATGTCGTATTGCTTCTTCTGGTCTCTCGCCTGTCACCGCTGCGTCGCCAAGAACCTCGATTGGCTTGATACATCGTTGGAGGTTCTGTCCGACTGCGTCCTCAAAGTTGTCGAAATCCCACCCAAAGATCTTTCGGATACAGTGAATAGGATGGTCAGAGACTCGAATAGAATGTCTTACGAGCGAGATCAATGTTGTCGGTGGTCCCAAATAAAGGGGCAGGGCGTCCCTGGCACGTCGGAACAATGCGATCGCCTGCTCCACGTCCCCTTTATCCAACAAGATACCTCCAATTAAGAGGTCCATTTTGGCCTGCACGGTCCCACTCTAGTATCGTTCGCAAGTACACATATCACCAAGACATACCTTGACAGTGAGGTATAGTGATTTGTCTTGCACCACGGTGGTAAGATAATTGACACGCGAGATGGCATTGTCGTGCTCCCCGCATTCGAAGAGAATGATTGCCTGAGTGCAAAGTAGGATCAGAGCAGGCAAACAATAAATGAATCAGCACTTGCCTTGATCAATAACAAGATCTGGCTATTTTCAGCTGAAAGACCACCGCTGAACACGCGATCAAACATGGCGAAAGCAGATCCAGGTTCTCCCTTGCCAACATGGACAATAGCATTTACGACATGACCAAAGATCGACTGCTCAACCTCGATCGACTTGTCGTTTGTCCATCAGCACGAAATTAGGCTAAAATGAGATAAAATAACCTTTTCTGCGTCAGCAAAGGCCATATTCCACTTCCCCAAGCGGCCTCGCACAAGGGCGCGCTGGGAAAGAGCACATGCACTGCGAGATGGATCCCCTATTTGTTGTGTCAAGCATTCTTCAGCTTGTGTCAGGTCTCCTTGCCTCCACCAATCAAATGTCGTACGGTCAATGGAGACGAAGGGCAACTGCAAGGCTACATGCGAACACATGAGAATAAGTCTGTGATCAATTTCGACTCGGAACACTCACGTAATGGCAAGGACGTGGCAATAGGTAAAATACCATCAGAATGAGGATTCTCGAAGCAGCGAGTGAAAATGCTTACACTTACGGCCAAGTAGGATTTGGGAAGAATTCCATGCAAGCTTCGAAGGGTGAGTTTGCCATTGGCTTCCCCGGTTGCAATGTAGTCGTTGTTGGTAGACAGGGAGACTGAATAAATTGTGCTAGTTGGCTCAATAGTGTTCTCAATTTGCTTTCCCGTGGAAGTGTCCCAAAAGGATAATGAATTGTCTGCGGAGATTATGGAAAATTTCCCGTCGCCTGATAGTACGATGGAAGCAGTGGTTCCACCAAGACGAGGAACATACCACCGGGTTACCAAGGACCCAGAGGATGCGTCGAAACACTTAGTTTCGCTAGGCGAGATAGCAAATAGCCTGTGACCGTCTGGAGACCAGGCGAGTGGAGTTGATGGAATATCTCCAAGGTCGAAGGGGATGTTCAGCAGTTGCCTGCCATCGTCGCTAGCGAAGACGCGGATCGATTGAGTGTATGTGGCTGTGGCGATGCGGTCGCCACTGGGAGAGAATCGCACTGCCACCACTGCCATGCTATGCACCAAAGGTCCCATGAGTTTTTGACCCAAAGGCAGACTCCAGACGAAAACCTCATTATCAGCCCCACCTGTCGCGAACCTCGTCGAGTCTGACGAGATGTCAACCGAGTATACCCTCATTTTGTGTCCTGTGACATCCAGGACCTTTTGTTGCGTCTCCGCGTTCCACACCCGAGCATGTGCTCCTCCATACGCCGCATGCAACCCACACACCAGCCACTTGCGATCTGGCGAAAGTGCGATGGCATAGACTAGTGCGCCTCCCATTCGGATTGGTTCGCCAACCTCGCGACCGTCGTCGACTCGCCAACGCTGGAGTACTCCGTCACCGCCGCTCAACAGTTGCTCGTCATCCTCGGTGAATAAGACCGAGCCTATCCAATTCCCAGATGGTTTGATTTCGAGAACTATGCTCGAGCCGTCAGCAATCATCGGAACTGGCCACGACTTGCACCCACCTTTGTTCGTTGGTGCCATATCGTTCGTTCACTGGGAGACACCTGGTGAAGGTGCAGGGTTGAGGGGAACAACGGCACCTTGAAGTATAAATCTGTTCGTCTTATCACTCTCTGCGATATCGATCAGCTCACACAGTCCGCGCAGTCATGCCTCATGTTCGTGGTTCAGGCATTTCCCATCTTACCATCTAGTTCTGCTGCCTCGGAAGGACGACACCCGACAAACTTTAGGCGACTGGGCTCACACAGGCCATGGATTGAAGAACGATATACGGGGACGCTCTCCCATCCAAATTACTGCAAACCCGCGCGGTGAGCGGTTCATCATATCTCGTGCAGCCGACTCCGCTAACTCCGCTAGGTCTCTCGACATATTCGGTCAGAACTGAAGCGTGATAGGCGCTATTAAGCAGGGATGGTGTCTTCTCTGGCAACGTGCTGATGGATGGTCCATCGTGTGTCTATTGCCTCCGATGAACTTTGCTCCATATCCTGATCACTGGAGAGCACCCTGACGATGCTATAGATCGCGGACCACCCAAGGCGTCCATTTCGTGTTCGCCCTGAAATCTCTAGATTACGCGGTACCACTTGCACCACACAACTCACCGCACCACGATCTTCGAACACGCACTCGCACTCGCTCGCCTGTCCGTGCGTCTTACCTCGTTCGTGCGCAAGAACAGAATCGCTTCCGTATCCTGGGATAGATAGGCTTGGCAACGGTGGATATAGGGTCCTAGCGCCGCTCGGTGGATACGAAGGTCTGCCGTCCAGTATTGACGATGGACCACTCCCTACTCACGGACCGTCTCGTACGACTCCGGAGAGTTTGTTGCGCCGACTGGCTTCGGATGCGGAGCTAGAGCCCGGGGAGCTGGTGTCTTCTGCAGGATCGGAACTCTCTGTGAGCTTGAGCCGGAACGACGATGCCGACGTGCCGACGAACGAGCGAGGTATGCGCGTCGAATCGGAACCCGCCCCATGCTCACCGCATGCCTTCAGAGACCGACTCGGACGCGCGCAAGGACAGCGCGGTCGCGGAAAGCGGCGTTGACAAGGGCAAAGCCAAGGCATCCCCCGCGGCCGCGACTGCCGCGAATCACGTGCAGAATCTGATCGGTGCGTAACGCGTGGCCGAACCGTGCCCCAATGCGCGCGACGGTCGGTTTCTAGTGTGGATCGTGATCGGGAGGGAGCGGTACGATCTTCCGACGACGACGGGACTCTGGCGTAGGGCCGGCAGCGGGTTGGCGAAGCAGGTGTTGGCGCGCTTGTCCAAGACCACGTTGGGGTGAAGATGGTTCGGTTTCTTTTCCACGACAGATGTCGCGTCGATTCGGTTTATTAGTTCAAGGTTGCTCGAGTATTGCTTAGAGTAATGTACGGCGACGTGCCCTTCTAGGCGAGTGCGCTGTAATAGTTCACGTTTTGGAACCCGGGTCTTACGAGCGTGCAGTGCACCCGCGGCCTGGGGGTCGACGTGGATTTGTTAAAAACATCGTCACTGTCGCGTCGACACGATCACCCCTGGACACGATCGATCGAGGAGCAGACGCCTGGCAGTGCGTCGTGCAGACTTCTCTCGGTTTACAGCGGTTTTCAAAAGTCTGTGGAAAGTAACCAAATCATTCGAATGGTTTACCGGGCACATGACTAGGACCCCAAAGTGCCTCTAGTCACGTGTATTGTATTTGCTCGTAATGGTTATTTTTCTTTTTTTCTATTTGACCAGCATGTCGTCGCCATCTCCAACTCGAGATCTCAAGGATGAGCAAGCATTCTCCATTTCGTTGACTGAAGATACTATGAGGTAAATCTACTTTCAAGGAAGAGAAGTCAGTGAAGACGAAGGAGCTCTCGAGTGTTGCACTTGAGCCACAGCTCATCTCATAGTTCATCAAATAAAGAGTTTTCCGATGGTCTAAGAGTGCAGAAAGGAAGGCGAGATCAGCCTGACTGAGAGAACACGGATGGCCCACTCCACATGAGTAGTTGTGGGTATTTGAGACTATGCCAAAGTGCTCATATCAGTTCAGGACCCCAGTGGTAGACCAATGCTTCTTGACATTGAGCAGACCATGATCTATACATGCGTGCGCAACAGCTATCGAGGGACAGCGAACTCGGTCGTCGTGCGTGAGAGACAACAGACAGGTGATTGCTGGTACATGCACAAAACTAAATACTTGTTCGGGCAAAGTATCGAAACAAAGTGTAAAACATGCAAAGGCATGCTCGGGCCGTGGTCAATGCACGAGCACGGGGCAAACAAGAGCGGGATGGTCATAGCACGACCTACAACAATAAATGCAAGTCAAAAAGGATAAACGATCATAGGAAACAATACGTGGCAGCGCACGTCGGTTTTGATGCGGTCTGGTGACGCTTGGGGTTGCACCCGAGCTCGCTCTAACTCCAACACAGACCGCAGATATCCTTGACGGAGTGATCCTCACAACGAAGGGCCAGGATACAGGACTCTAGGTGGTTGTGCATGGAAAAAGTGGGGGAAGACGGTCACCGCTGTATCACTGAGTTTGATTTGTTTGGTTGGGACCCGGGGTCCTAGTCACATGCTCGGTAAACCATTCGAATGATTTGGTTACTTTCCACAGACTTTTGAAAACCGCTGTAACTGTATGAATAAAGGGCGAGGGATGGCGTTCACCAAAAGCTGGTATGACAGGATACAAGATCCAGCAGCCAAAGAGGAGGACCTCACATTCGACAAGGTATCAAAGGACTTTTTAGCACTCTTCTCCTCACTCTCCATCAAACAAGAAGTGTGGAATGCCCTGGATGTCATAAGCATGGACGACTTCAAAGGAGACTTCCAAGAATTCAGAACGGCTTTCAAACTAGACCTGGCCAGGTCCCAGATGGATGATCAGGACGACATCAAACGAATCTTGAGAGGAGCGGTATCCCTTGATTTAGCACAAAAAATGTCAGGGGTCAACAAGGAACCCAAGACCGCTAGGGAATGGCTAGATAAGGCTGGAGTCTTCTACGACTGAAACCTCCAATATAAGCACGATTGACGAAGGAAGGGCAGATATTATTCTTCCTCTTCCAGGGCCACAGAAAACCACCAAAAGAAGGACCCCGATGCTATGGACATAGACGCTATCCACCTCACCTCTGACGAGCAAGCTGAATGCTTCACAAAAGGGCTGTGTTTTATTTGCAGAAAGAAAGGGTGCTCCACCAAGAACCACAAAAAAAGGAAAACCCCGTGGAAGGAAAGAAATAGGAACCCTCCATGTCAGGAGGTCAGGGCAACGGCCATCGCTGATTCCCCCCTCCAGCAATTCACCAGGAAGTACAAGGTTTCAGAAAAAGCCACATTAGAAACCCTACGAATCTGCTACTCCAAGCTGTCTGAAGACTCCGACGAGGAAGGCGCCTCGGAGGATGAAACAGCTGTAAATAGGTTAACCCTGGACGAGGGTTTTTAGAAGGGAAGGAAGAGTCAGCATCTTCGCTTCCCAGGATTGCTCCTGTATTTGTAACCGATAAGAAGTCCCAGTCAATGCATATCCCCCTCTCACTGTACGTCGGGACAACAGGACAAATCACTGAAAAAAAGGCCCTCATCAATAGTGGGGCAACCAGATGTTTTATCGACCACCAACTTGTGACCCACATGAAATGGCCGAAGAAGCGCCTTACCAGGCTGGTAAAGGCAAGCAACATGGACGGAACCATTAACCAGAATGGGTTAATACGATTTTCGGTAACCCTCCAGGTGCGGATGGGAGATCGTGAATGCCAACAAACCTTCCTTGTCATCAATTGCGGGAAAGAAGACGTCATCCTCGGGTTACCCTGGTTACGAGAACAAAATCCAATCATTAACTGGGCAATGGGGAAGGTCCTGCTAACCACGCCACCAAAACTGCGGCATGACTCCCCAAAGGCGGTAACACAGTGGTACCTGATCAGATACCTAGGGATGGACCCAGACACCCGGCTCGCTAAATGGTGGAAAAAGAAGCTCGACCACGAAGCAGCCAAAGCTTATCCCCTGAGAAAAACAACCATCTCCACCAAAATTGCTGCCAAGACCACCAAAGGCAAAGTGAAACTTCCCGAAGCCTACGAAGAGTATTGGGATGTGTTCCAGGACCCCCCAATAGGGGAACTACCCCAATCCCAAGAATTCGATCACGCCATAGACCTCACCCCAGACTTCATCCCATGACGAGCAAAAGCCTACCCGCTGAACCCCACAGAACAACAGGCCTGCAAAGACTTCATAGACGAGCACCTATGGAGTGGAAAGATCGTCCCATCAAAATCCCCACAAGGCTCCCCCTTCTTCTTCGTCCCAAAGAAGGATGGAAAATTACACCTGTGTCAGGACTATCGCCATTTGAATTCCGGGACCATTAAGAATGCCTACCCTCTCCCCCTGATCTCGGACCTCGTAGATAAGCTCAAGGTGTCATCCATCTTTACGAAAATGGATGTCCAATGGGGATACAACAACATCCAGATCAGGCCTAATGATCGATGGAAGGCAGCCTTTAGTACTCCATTTGGGTTATTTGAACCCACCATCATGTTCTTTGGCCTCTGCAACTCCCCAGCCACGTTTCAAGCACTCATGGACAGCATCTTTGGGGATCTTATCACGGAAGGATGGCTAGTAATATACATGGACAACCTACTTATCCATTGGGCCAACCAAGAAACTCACGACAAACGAATGAAACAAGTACTAGCTCGCTCACAGGAGCACAAACTATACCTCAAGTTGGAAAAGTGCAGCTTCAACGTCCTGGAGGTGGAGTACCTAGGGATGATTGTTCGGAAGGGGGCAGTCCTCATGGACCCCGCGAAACTCGCAGCGATAGAAAACTGGCAACCCCCCACTTCGGTTAAAGCAGTGTGGTCTTTCATTGGCTTTTGTAACTTCTATAGGAAATTCATCCCGGGGTTTTCTGATATCGCCCGCCCGCTTCATTCGCTTACCAAGAAATGGGCCCTGTGGAACTGGACCCCGACCCACCAGACCACCTTTGCTGCCCTGAAGAAGGAATTCTTAAAAGCCCTGGTCCTTCGCTATCCAGACACTGCCAGGCTGTTTACTGTAATGACCGATGCCTCACTTGTTGCCATGGGAGGGGTCCTGATGCAACATGACGCTGGAGGAGACCTCCACCCTTGCGCCTACTTCTCCAAGACCTTCAGGTCAGCTGAACAAAATTACGACATCTATGACAGGGAAATGCTTGCCATCATCCTCACACTCCACGAGTGGCGTCACTACCTGACAGGCACCACCCACCTGGTAATGGTCCTCACGGACCACTGCAACCTGACGTACTTCAGGCACCCCCAGGACCTTTCCCGTCACCAAGCTCGCTGGCAGATGTTCCTCCAGGATTACGACCTCATCTGGAAGGCTCTCCCCGGGACCACCATGGGTCCAGCGGACGCGCTCTCTCGTAATCATGACATCAACACTTTGCAGGACAACCGCCACGTTACCTTCCTCCCTCCCGAGGCCTTTGTCCGCATGATCAATGTTGCCATCGTGGAGAAGATCACAGTGTCCACCTTGGATGACCCACTGGTCCCCCATGCCATCCAGGCTTTGTGGGATGGCTCCCTCATCCTCCCTTGTTCTCATCATGACGATTGGACGTTCCTCGATAGCTCCCTGTACTTCAAGGGCCATCTCTATGTACCCGAGCTGGCTCAGGTGGACCTTTTACGCGAATTGCATTACTTCCCTGCTGGTGGCCACGAGGGTTGCTTCCACACTCTCCATCGTGTCTCGCGGGATTACTGGTGGCCGGGTCTCCCCACCCACATCCATAACTTCGTCGCTGGCTGTGCGGTCTGCCAGGCCTCCAAGGTCAACACTCACCCTACCTCCCCAGGACTGTCCCCCATTCCCTCTGCCGCCTCTCGTCCTTTTCAGCAGATCTCGGTTGATCTCATCACGGACCTCCCTCCTTCCCACGGCCATGACTCGGTTATGGTCGTGGTCAACCAAGGGCTTACGAAGGGGGTAATTTTCTGCCCATGTTCCAAGAATATCTTGGCGGAAGGGGTCGCCGACCTCTTCTTTCGTTTGGTCTTTCCCCGCTTTGGCCTGCATGACAAATGCATCTCTGACCAGGGACCCCACTTTGCGTCCGCCTTTGCCAAAGAACTTGCCCGCCTCCTCCATTATGACATTGCCCTCTCAACCGCCTACCACCCTCAGACCGACAGAGAAACAGAGCGTGTGAACCAGGAACTTGAAACCTACCTCAGGATATTCTGTGGAAACAAACCGGGGGAATGGGCTGCCATGCTCCCACTGGCAGAATTCTCCCACAACTCCGCCACCCATTCTAGTACCAATGTCACACCCTACTCCCTCATGATGGGCTACAAACCCAGGGCTTACCCCCTGTTGACGAAAACCACCTTCCTCCCGGCACTAGAGTCCCACACCAAGTTGATGGAGGAGACCCGCAAGGAGGCTCTAGCGGCCCACCACAAAGCGCAACAGGAGATGAGAGAACAAATTGCCTCCCACTTCAAAGGATGGAAGGTGGGAACCAAGGTCGGGCTCTAGGCAAAGGACCTTCAGGTCAAATACAAAAACCGGAAGTTAGCACCGAAACATGTAGGCCCCTTTGAAATAACCCAAGTCCTTAGCCATCTAAGTTATTGGATCGCGATCCCCACCACCTGGAAGATCCACGATGTCTTCCATGCCTCTCAGCTATCACCGGCAGTGACCACCAAGGAACACGGCCCCAGTTTTCCCGCACCCCCACCCCAATTAGTCGACGGGGAAGCAGAATATGAAATTGAAACCATCAAATGCCACAGGAGGGTGGGAAGATGGACCAAATACCTGGTATCATGGAAAGGCTATGCGCTGTCAGAGGATTCGTGGGAACCTGCCAGTAATCTTTCCCATGCCAAACTATCAATCAAAGAGTACCAATAGTGTCATCGGAAAGACTTCCCATGTCCCTAACACCCCACCATGCTCTCTATCTGTGACCTCCTCACTCTCATCGTTGTCTTGTCTCTCCTCCTCCTAGCCTATCTTGTGTCCCTACTCTCTAGGAGAGGGATGGTCTTCCAAGTCCAATGATCCCACACTGGGATCCAGATCACCCTGGTCGCCCCCACCTATGCCTCCAATGCCACGGCCCAATCCTGGACCTATTCTGCCCCAGCCGCCCCCCCACAATCCAATCCGAACTGAAACCCCACCGGGAA
>JBBPTU010000409.1:0-25086 GCA_038094295.1 Tylopilus aff. beelii | reverse complement strand
CTGCACTAAATGTAATGCTGGCTGGGTTATCGTGGGTAGTTTCTTCTATGGCAACCCGCTGATGTATCCTGGTCCCTTAGGGGATAGTGTCGGCACGGACAAGAAGGCGTGCGAGTTCACGACAGTAGAGAAGTCCCTGAAGAATCCTCTGCAATTTGAACATGCGGATATGTGTATCAAATGGTGACAGCAAATTTCACGAGGCGTTCAAAAAGGCAGCCCACCATTGGGTTAGGCAAGCATTTACCTCGGAAGATGGATCGATTATCGTGCATTCAGCCGAACTTTTTGATGTAGAAAAAGTGACCGCTCCAAACATGATTCTCGTCTAGACACTGACAATGGACCATCACTATCCTTTGTTTTCAAGCACAAGCAAATCGGTAGTGACACTAATTTCTGTTTACTGATTAGTTAGCAAGGCTATCGACCGCATACCTAGTCCTATTATAAGCTCGTGAACTCAAAAGATTAGAAGATCTGGAAAGTAGGTTGTCAGAAGAACCGAGGTCTCAAAGGATAATTATCAACTGACTGACAGTTGATCGTTATCCTCATAACCTCTTGATACAACTCCTTATATACACCATCATATCTTCATCGAATCTTCACGGTCCGCTTGCAATGTAAATATCCCTCCGTGCCTCAAATTATTCTGTAGGTTCCGAATGTTGAACGAAGGTGTGGCTTTGTTCGTCCGCGGTTTGCAGGTTGGTTTCCATGGGCCAACTCTTCATGCAAAGAAACACCATCAAAACTTCGTCACTGTAGAGTAGACTCACATATTGTATGCACCGACGTGCTAGACTAGCATGTGATTTCGAGTGGTTGCCGACAAGCTTATAAACAGTGATTCCCTCGCAAGACCCGAGCCGAGTGCCTACATCGTTACCCCCGTTCACCAGCCAGCAATAGAACCATGTCCAAGCTACCCACCGTTTTCGCTGATACTGAAGATTCACAGTTGGTACTCGACGCGAAGAATGAAGTTCCGGAAGACCAAGATTACTCATACACCGAACGAGACGTCATCCTCTACAACCTCGGGATCGGTGCCACCGAGAAAGAACTTCAGTGGACGTACGAAGGCCACGATACGTTCAGCGCACTCCCCACTTTCGGGGTCATCCCACAGTTTGGTGCCAGCTCAGGCTTACCGCTGGGATGGCTCCCAAACTTCAATCCGGTGCGTCTTCGATCAGATGGTGCATCCCACCATCCGCGGTCTCACCCGGGGCTCGTGTCCTCCATCACCTTGCCATCGGCGGGTGATAACGCGTGTCTTCTTTCACTGGTCGCCATAGGCAAAACTTTTACACGGGGAACAATACCTGTCCATCAAAGCTCCCATCCCGACTGAAGCCCACGTCGTAAACGAAACGCGGTGCGTCGCATGATGCATCAGCCGGGTCTCCACGCGTTCCTGACCATACGGAGCACAGGCTGCTCGAAGTGTTGGACAAGGGCAAAGCTGCTTCCGTCACGACACTGGTTCACACCAGAGACAAAGCCTCGGGGCAGCTCCTCTTCGAGAATCAAGCAACAGTCTTCATCCGCGGCGCGGGTGGTTTTGGTGGAAAGCGTACAGGAACCGGCAAGTCTTATCTCCCTCGGACCAACTCGGTGGCGACATGGCTGACCCACGCTGCTCGGACGCGTCGCAGACAGGGGTGCCGCGACTGCGGTCAACGTTCCCCCGAAACGCGCGCCTGATGCTGTCACGGAAGAAAAAACCACCCCCACACAAGCAGCTCTATATCGGTTCGTCCGTCGGCCTCCGCGCACTTCCCCGTCTCATCGAAGATACGATCTGCAGCTTGAGCGGCGATGCCAACCCGCTACACGTGCGTACCGTCTCCTTTTCTGTTTCCGGTGGTCTAGACTCAAGGCATCGCTGTCGCCGTCTTCGTTTCGTTCGCCCGTCGCCCTGCGGGGTGTTTAACGACCTTTTTTTCGCACATCGGTCGATTCGACCCCAGATCTTGCCCGAGTTTGCTGCGATTGGTGGTTTCGATAGGCCGATTTTACATGGTAGGCTGCGTCCCCATCGTCGATGCGTCACGCACTGATCGATGGGGGCGTGCTATCACGACAGGGCTCTGCTTCATGGGATTCGCGGGCAAACACGTTCTCAAAGCGTTCGGTCCTTTCAAGGACATCAAAGTTCGGTACGTGAGAGGGAAACGCGGCGTCCCGATCGCTGAAGACCCCATACCCCACAGGTTTGCCGGTGTGGTGTACCCCGGCGAGACGCTCATCACGGAGATGTGGAAAGAAGGCACCAAGGTCATATTTGGTGCGTCTCCACTCCCCTGGATAAATGTTGGGGTTGCTTATATATTTCGTGACGTCATAGTCATGAAGACCAAGGAACGAGGGGCCGCTGTTCTGACTAACGCGGCTGTGACCCTGGCAAACGATGGGGACAAGGCGAAGCTATAGACTACACGTGAATATATGGTGTATGTATTTTGCTTGCACGCTGTAAAGAGTAGCGACTTAGTTGGTTGGTCCTATGAACTGACGATGGGTTGAAGTACTGGCGTACGGTGTGAGGGGCTTCATTTCTTGACGGCGGCTTTGACGCCGCAGTCAACCGAAAGTTGCTTACACCATAACCTGCCCTGATAATTCCCTTGTTTAAACAGCCAGGTTCAAATACACTCTAGGGCAAGCACAGATAATATTTCGAATAGATTGTGCAAGTATACATAGAAAAAGTCGTATAGACGGTCATCGGTCCAAAGGCTCGTGAAGCGTAGATTATGAATGAGCATTCCATGGCGTGCATAACGACGTATCGACCAAGCTAAAAAGCTCGCTGTCGACATGTCTTCTAACATGATGCTGCGGTCGTACCTGAAAACGCACGTCAGAACACGACCGAACGTAGAGGAGATGCCAGGGTCATTTCCGCTTAGATGGCGACCTACCAGGATAGAACCAGAATGCGACAGCGACAATGAGGTAAAGGCCTGTTTGTCACGAGTGGTTAGCATTGACTCCGCGCCCGAGCACGTTGAAAAACGTACACATCAGAATCACCCCTTCGAGCCAGTTGGACCTGCCGTCTTGAACAGTGTAGTTGACGGTGAGCACTGCATATGACGTTCAATGTTACGGATCACCATGGCAAGGTACAAAGGGGTGGACGAACCTGCAAGGAACAAGACGATGGACTGGAAAGGGTCGAACAGAAGCGTGAGCGGTTTGTTCATGATCCATGCCAACGTGACGATAAACCTATATCGATGGACGTTAGCGAACGTGGCGCCGCCGCCAATCCAAAAGAGGGATGACATACGGAATGACAAAGAGCGCGATTTGCTGATGGAGGAGGTTACTGGGGTGAGAACGCCGTAAGCAGCGGAGAACTCACGATACTTGAACCAACTGCCACACCCAAACTAAGCGTCAACTTGTCCTTGACGGACACCGTCACCGCAGAGACGTGCTCCGCCGCATTTCCGACGATGGGGAGGAGAATGACTCCGATGAATTCCTTGCTGATGTGTCCGGTGTTCGTCAATCCGTTGATCGAACCCACCAAAAATTCTGCAGTGACAGCGACGAGCTAGAATCGTCGGTTTTCGTAACCTTCGAGGACGCACATAGCTACTGGACTTACCACGGTGACGACGAGTAACAGTCCGAAAGACACAGGAACGCTCATCTGGGGCTCCTCAAGTTCCTCCGCTTCTGATGGAGGGACATGAGCAGCCTCTGGGTCGGCATCGGCGCCCGCTTCATGCTCTGGCAACGCCACGGAACGGGGCTGAGGAGAAGTCACGAGAGGGGTTTCAGCATATTTGGGCGCCGGAGACCGTTTGTGGTGACGGAATCCTCTTATCTTGAAAGGATTATGGGTGTACTTCTTCGATTTCAGAATTTCCGCATTATCGTCTTGATAAAGATTTTTGTGGGAAGACAACTGGAAGAAGAGGTAGGAAAAATAGACTGGAAGGTAGAAAAGCCGTTTCAGTCACGGAAGTGTGGCTCAAGTGCACACTCTTACTGAAAAGGAGAATGATAGCGACCTGTAATAGGATCAGATAGGCTTCGACGCTCCACATCGGAATACACACCCCGTGACTCATTTTGAGGACCTCCGGACTAGGTTTTGCAGTCGGTGATTGTCCAAGGGACATGACGAAAGCTCCAGGGAGAAGGACAGCAATGACGCTAATCGTCAAAAGAGTCGAGTTCAGCTGTGCAGAAACTTGTGGTTGCGGGTTCACATTAAGCGGGGGCCAGAATGGAAAGACGCATACCGGACCCAAAACCTTGCTCTGAGAACCTCAGACCACCCGCAAAGAAACACATGCCGAGCACGAGCACTGCGTGGGGGCATAAGGTGATGGGGACACCGACAGTACTAGTGAATCCTTACGCAAATTACTGAGGATAGATCCAACGACTATGGTCCGTCAGTATACAAGCGACCGAAAGAAGAAAAAACTCCAAACTCACGAGACGACTGTACGACGGCAATTTCACATTTGATCAAAGCAATGATCTAACACGATATAATGAGGCTGCAGTGAACAGAGGCGCAAGACGGAATTCGACGTACGGAAACAATCAACTCGACGCTGCGGTAAAAATGGGCGTAGAATAAGTGTGCCAAGGGCAGCAATAGTGGGTCACTCACGCATTTCCCTAAGCAGAGATGTGTCAGACGGCCACCGAGAAGACACCGATCAACATACCAGTGTGGCATTCATGAGGCCGGCGAGGGTTTGCCCGACACGCAACGAGAGCTCATCCGTGGCAAATGCGAGCAGCTGGTGATTTATGAACACCACGCCGCAGTCTCACGGCTCCACGACGTACCTTGGCGAGAGGTATGATAGCCAGGAATGAGACTGTCCAAGTGAGCTTGGCAATGAGCGGGACAGACACGCCGCGACTACGTACAGAGAAAAATCAGGGTTTGTTGGTTCGGTGTCGCAAAGTTGAGCGCCCACTAACGAACCGAACATCAATGCCAAAGAGTAAAATGAGGGGGGAAACCGAGAAAACGTACAGAGATAGGAATACAGAGCAGGAGGACGTTCAACCCTGAAAGAAATGGGTGAGAGGGGGGGTGCCACCTCGACGGACGACGTACAAGAAGCGGTAATGATGGCGCGTATGCTCTGAAAGACCGTCGGCGGCGGCCCTACCTTCCTTTCAGGTGTCATGAGCTTGGCAGCGTGCTCTTGTAGACTAGTCTTCTTGCGTTGGTTTCCGCTGGCTGTCTGGTTTCTAACAGCCGTAGATGAACCAGCCGCTTGGGAAAGGAGGAGTGGTTTGGAATCAAAGGACACCTCAGAGGGGCCTGGCTCCGCCACTGAGGTCGATGATCGGTTGAAATCCATAAGTCGGGCTGTGCTTAGGCAACCAAGTAACCCACTGGTACTACTAGCTAAGTGGTCGCTGACGTTGGGTGGCGGGAAATGGCAGGATTCCTGGAATGCCTGCTTATGGGTAAAACACAACAAAGAGGGGGAACGTAGAACAGACGAGATTTCCAAACAGAAGATCCTGAGGTCCCTTTTGAAGACCCAGGATGGCTTGGCAGTGACCGGGCTTGGCGGCGATGTTGGAGTGACAGCCAAACCGAACACCTTCAAGTCGACGAGCACGCAGTGCACGTCACGTAAAAACATATACCGGAAAGGCAACCACGTCGGACACCCGACTCACACAGAAGCACCTCGGCCTCGTTTTCCTCCGTTTTCCTGCCTTTTACCCCTGCGGCACACTCGCGTCCCACCCGCAGTCGCGCTACAGCGGTTTACTCAGCCCCCCGTTGTTGTTAGCCTGTGTCGGGAATATCCGAACCACACTCAGTTTCCATTCGAATGTTCCATGTCCACGCAGAGCCCGCATCGGGGGGTCACATGTACTGCCTCGCCGCCACGCCCCACTGGCAAGAGTGTGCTTAGCCACGGGGAGGTGGCATGCTATGTCATCTTCCCGCCGCTCGATTTCACTTCAAGCCCACTCTGTAGTCCAGGATCATCAGTTATGACGTCGTTCCTATTGCCGTATGAGGTAAGTAAACACTTTAGACTACCACCGTGCGAATCACCCGCGTCTCTTGATAATGTGCACCGGAACGGACCGAATCACCGTAGGGCTGTGCGCGTCAACCAAGGATACATCCACAATGCATGATGTCTCACCTAGACGGCTGACCAATATGTCCTTCACATTTTACATAAGCAATAGATCACGAAGCTCCTCTGTACTCACGGCCTCTAATCCGAACTCAGTGGTCAAGACTAGTCAATAACAAGTTATTAACAACCTATACATTCGATTGTCCACAACAAGGTTAGCCGTTCTAGTCTCTTTCTGCCTAATGAGAAGGTCGGACACACTTTGTTTTTACATCACTTCTGAGACCTCATTTTTCCAAGACAAGATTGCGGCTATCTCGGATAACCCATCAAGAAAACAAGACTCGCAAAGCACATGCATCACTTTCCCTAGGTAGTGGCGCTCATCAAATAATACACTGAAAGCGTGCGTGGGTTAAGACGAAAACATAAGTCACAGATGTAGGTCCAAAAATATATGTAGATGGAGGAGCACCAAGATTCCCGAGGACAAAATGTGAAATTAAATAAAATTTAGGTCCTGTCCCTTATATCACCTGTTTTGAATCCCATGCTAGGCCACATTTATTTTTGATACTCTCACCCCTGGTACGCGAAGGAGACCGCGCCGTATAAGCCGTCCTCGCGGCCCAACATGCCGTGGCCATGCAAAACCTAAAGGATGATCCGGCGGTGAGCTCCGATCAGCTGAGAAATCACGAGGCACATACCTCCATTTTCCTTGCATGCCAGCCTACCCCGCTGTTCACGTTCCCGTTTGCGTCGGCCAGCCGTTGCATTTCGCTCCGGTACGGATGATCGGCTGGAAGTTGCCTCTGTAGTTCACCGCTGACCCACCCGCTCGCCGTATCGACATACCAACCTCTGCCACCTTTGCTCCGGATGATGCGCCAGGATCCAGCCCCAGCACCGAGACCGACAAGCGCTGGAATGGATAACTCGATGACGCGGAGGCGAGTAGGTGGTTGTACCATGACTGGTTTGGAACTGAATACCGACTGGTAAGGCGGAGCGCACAGCGGCCCGATGACCTGAGTGTGCAGCGCGATAGAGGCTTGACGAGCAGATCCTCGGGGCCCACCGGCGGTGGCAGGAGCTCGGTTCCACTCCAACTCTGGGGAGGTCGATATGAGCGTCAGCACCTCGACGTTGGCAGCCTTCGTCTTGATGAACGAGGCGATGGCTTTCAATTCAAGTTGCGGGATATAGGAGAGGCCCAACGAGCGAAGCTTTGGCTGGGGTCTGCATTCTTGTAGTAGTTCTTTGGTCACCGGAGCACTTGATAGGTCGAGGTATGTGAGCTCGCCGCTAACGAAGCATGGCGCGAGGGTGAATATGTCGGCGAGGTTCTCGGCAGACAGTGGAGAAGGGAAAGTCTGATCACCGTAGAGCGTGAGTTCTTGTATCTGAGCAGCGGCAGGAGCACGAATCAAGAAATCTCTAATCGATTCTCCAGTCAAGCGAATGCATCGAGCAAGCGCCAACGAACGAAGTCTAGCAGGCGAATCACTAAGCGCCTCGAGTAACTCTGCTGTAACACGCGTCGCAGAAAGGTCGAGATGGGTGAGAGAGGGGAAGGCGAGAACAAACGGAGTAAGTATGTGGGGTTGGATAGATTTTACGCCGCGTAGACAAAGCCGTTGGAGGCCAGGGAACGTCAACGGCTCCTCACGAGCAAAGCGGACTGCCAGTGCGCGAGAACGCCTCGGGGTCATCCGCCCCTCGTCCTCGCTCCCACTCGAGCTGGAGTCATTGTCATGGGAGACGAGGTGGATGTTGACAAAGTCGGTGAGAGCGGCAACGAAAACAGCGCTGACACAACCCGTGAAGTCGATGGCTTCGATCTGTTTGCACTCTCGCCTGCGCTCGCGCTCTTCTTCCTCCAAATCATTATCACTGGATGGGAGGCCGCGTCCACGAGATGGACGGCCTCGACCACGTGAGAGCACTCCGCGGAGAAACAATTCGTTCAAAACAGGCAGCGTCAGCGCTCCGTCCATGTATTCGGTAGCTCCAAACGCCGTGAGATTTGGCGTCTCCTATTGGACCGCATGAGCCAATGTGGGTGAGAAGACGGTAAAGCGGCAAACCTTAAGAAGCTCTTCCACACGTTCGCCAGTGACGAAACGACTGTTCATGCCCTCTTCCACAGAACGGCGCATGCCGATGGTCCGGAAATGGTTAAAATCAATGTGCTGTACGAATCTTCCTGGTCGTGAGTCATGCAAGGTCGGAACTAGAAACACAGGTTTAGTGAGCGGCCGAACGCTTAAGGAGCAAAGTACGGAAGGAGCTTACCGTAGAAGCCGGGCTCGTTCCTCTCCATAACATTCTGGACTGCATCGCTGATAGTCCGCATAATCTTCCACCGCGCGGGACTCTTGCTTTTTGCCCTGAGACGCCGCGGACTGGGATCACGAGAAGCGGGAGGAGTGAGCAACTCGGGGGGAATTGATCCGTCTGGACCGCTCAGCGTCTCTAGGATAGACTCCTTCCATTTTTGGAGCACATCTTCGTCCGTAGAAGCTCCAGGAATGGTAGTGCTGGCAAGCGCCACTTTGGTCGCGGCATCGATCGACTGCTCGACGGCGAGGGCCGCATCGTGACCGGTAGTTTGGTCCTCGCCGCCAGTTATCTCGTCCAAGAGGGCGAGCCAGCTCCGGGGAAGGCGGACCTCGATTTTTTGCCAGAGCCAAGGCTTGGCAGCGTCGTACCATGCATGATTGACGAGGCAGAGATTCGCCAGCGTCCTACGCACGACCGACTCGGGGCAATTACCCGGAGGGATGGACGACGGCAAGGCGGTGGGAACGCCATAATCCCTGAGCGCAATAGGGTCCAGGGAGCTGGCAACGGGCGGTAGACCCGCGGCGTAGATGTGCGCGCAGATGGAGAAGAGGAGTTCAGGAGGGTACTGCAAGACGGGTGACATGAATGAGTAGACGATGTACGGAAATACGGATGGTAATGTCAGATCGCCTAAGTCGCCGACTTTCTTATATACCCTCACGGCTCGGCACTTGCGAACCTGCTCTTGTTTATGTAATCCGGGGGCAAAGAGGCACGAGAATGGGGCACTACAGATTCACGTCATACCGGCTGGTCGTAGGAGGACGGGACCGTGAACTGTCACATGCGCACTGCAGACCTGTATTGACCTTTCGTATGGAAAGTTTGACCACTGGTATTCTGATCCGACAGCCATCATTCGCATGTCTTGACAGTGATAGAGCGTTTCAGCCCTTCAAGTTCCTTGCGTCGTACTATACGTCCCAAGCTTCGCTTGCTCCACGGTTGACCCGAACGTTTCAGAACCCTATTCTCTGTGTCACCATCCTACGTGGCTTCTTACTTGCCCACAGCGTTTCAGGGAGTATCTCGTCGAGCTCCGAGTTCATGGGAACCCGCTTTGGACCCCTCCTGTGTACCCTCATGTTTCATGCCTCGCTTGCGTTATTGCTGGCGCGCCACGAGCTTCGGGTGTCTTCTTCTAACAACCCAGCTCAGAATTCACGATCGTGTTTCTAAATCACATCACGTTCGCGCCAAGTTGCATCTTCGATGAGTCGGATCTACCGCAATCGCACACGTTTGTGCTGCATTACGTCTGGAACATCGGGTCAGGGCCGTTGCTCATTTTCAGGTGAGAGATTTCGCTTTAAGGTTGGGACGGCCCACTGGCAGACCAACCAGACACGTAAACACCCTTGACTACGAGACACTCAGGCAAATGAAAATCGTGATCAGCGATCAGGTATGGAATCCGTATGTCGCCTGTGCTAAAAAGGTTCCCCGCGGTTCAGGCCGCGTTTTCCAGTACTGATTGGCGAGGAAGCAAGTTCCGGACTTTTATTTCCATTGCAAGGCAGCTTGTTCCGAGGGGGATATCAGGGTCATTGATTATCGTAATGGCAACAGTCAAGTTTCAAGCAAAATTGCGAATTAGGCATGTTCTCGTGGTTTGATCCCGCACCCGCGGATCAGTACAATACATAATGAAAGGCTTCAGGTTTGCGCGGCGGGGCGCCGTTGGCCAGCTCACTGTGCTGACGGCACAACAATACTGCACCCATACACTTCTCGAACGATGGTCGTTCGTGCCATCGACTTCTCCGCGTTTCAGCAAATATGGTCCGCGTTCTTGCCAACTTTTCTGTGGCCGCTGCAACGACGCGTATTCATCGAGTTGCATCCCGCACTAACCCGAATGGTAGCGCCAGCAAACATCATGGGAACCCTCACGTATGTATTAGCGTCCTACTCATGAGTACATCACGTCGCGAACTGCGGATTCCCTTATATCTTGACGTAAAACTCGTACTGTTGCAACATCCAAACGAGCGAAACACCTGTCAAGATCCAATCAGTTGGACAGCAAAGCGAATCAGCGATGGCAGTCCACTCAACTCGACACTATCACGGGACTGAGCACTGGGGCGTTGAATTTGGCAGTACGGAAGATGAAGAGCTCGGTGGTAAAGTGTGCAAAGGCAATAAGGTATGTGAACAGGGCCATGTCATATATACTGCGGCGAATTAGCTAAGCACAGCCAGCTGGACAAACACGCACACTTTGGTATGGATGTTATAGGCGGCATATCCCCGCACGACGGCAGACGTCAGCGTCCAAGCAGCGAACGTGCGTGCCTGCAGGCTGGTGACTGTGGGGGCGTTGTGGTGAGCGAAATGCCAGAAGAGAGAGCCTTACCGGTGGGTGCCCCGGCGTAAAGCCTACGTGTGAGCTTGATGGTCGCAAAGTTTTGGATGGTGTTGAAGACGGCCATGGTGGCGACGATGAGCTGCCATTTTGGGAGGAGCCCCTCGGTTTTGGGGAGAGCTGTGAGCTGGTGAGCGAGGACGCGCAGAGAGGGACTGCTTACCGTCGAGGAAGACGGCGGCCATGAGGGAACGGGACAACCAATCGAGCGCCGATCCGGGAAGCGTGTCATGGGGATTACCTAATAAATCCGAAAGGAGGGGATTGTCAAAGAGCGCGGTTTTGCTTTGGACAATTGCCAGAGAGTGCGTCGGAGGGACGCGCACGCAGTCCATGCCAGATCCCTCCTCCTTGTCCTTTCCAGGCCCCTCCCGCTCAAACTCGTCCGCCAGCACCGCCAGCAGCACCGGCACAAGCCTCTCTCGTCGCTCGCGCATCACTCGAAAACGAACTGGAACGATCACCGTCACCCCGAGCTCCCATCGCGATGAGGACCTCGTGCAGGACCAGGTCCTAGACATATCCGCGGCCAACAACCCAGACTCGCCCTCCACCGTCGCTCCCGCCTCCCCTGGGACCACGAATGACACGCTAGCAACGCGTCCTCGACCCGGGGTCGACTCCGTTTTGGGCTCTGTACGTAGCGGGCCAGAGGGAGATAGGAGCTGTGCCACCTTTGCGTCATTCGGTCCTCTGCTAGACTGTCACGAAACGTCACCAGGTGACACTGCACATGTCCGTCCTCCCCAGAGTCAACTGGGACCTGGCCCGTCGCTCGAGACAGTTCCTCAGGCTACACCTCCCACGGTATGTCTGTCTTGCGATTACAAATTCTGTCCCACTTCAATCCCGGTTCTCTGCAGACCAAGGCCAAGGCCAGACACCTGTCCCGCATGACCTCGCCGCCGTCATCGTTCAAGCCCACCGCCGAAGGCGACCGCGCTCGAAGCAGTCTACGTGACTCTTTGTTGACACAACAATCCTCGACCTCTTCCTCCGTATATCCCATGTCCACCATGGGAACCGAGTCCCCCCCATCTCCCCAGTCTCCCACTCTACCAGAACGGGGCGTACCAATGCCTGCCCTGGAGATGGATGGGCCCAAAGTACAAGAGTTCGATGCAGACGACGTATCTTATCGACTGCAGCTTCTCGTCAAGAACAACTACTTTCTGCCACCCGCACACTCCAAGCCATCTCCCGCCGACTTCTCATCCTCACTCAACGCTAGAAAGGCGGCATCTCCAACGTTTTTCGACTTGTTTCGTGTCGGGAAACCAAGGTCGAAACCTGTCAGCCCTGATTCCGTGAATCATACCAGCCCAATCCTCAGAGTAACCTCGGATTCCACGGCTTCCGGTCAGCCTCCACGCGATGCTGGTAGACCTTCGCCTCACACGTTCCGCCCTCCACCAGGGAGTCAGCATATGGCAAGGGTGGTCGTGGTTCGAGAGAAGATGGAGGATCTGGTTGCCGCAGCGAGACAAGCAGAAGCAGATCTCGGGAGACGTGACTTTTTGGTGGATCGGGATCGTGCCTCCCGAAGGGCTAAATTTACCACTTTTGATGGCATCGTCGATCCCACGGAGACGGTTGACATACCCCCACCTTCGGCCAATTACCCTTTGGCGCTGCAGGCTTCAGCGCTTTACGGGCTTGGCATCGAAGATTCGGTCTGTGCAGCTATTTTGGCAGAACGGTTACCACCGCCGGCTAGTCCGGGTCAATCAACACTTGATCCGCGAGAGGATGCATGGAGAAAGGCACTGCTTCAGGAGGCCGTTGGACATTCCCTCAATGTATCGAGGGCCACATCCTCGGCCTCGCGCTACTCGACGCCGACCAAGACTCCGTCCCAAGCGCGCTCGTCGGAGTCACTTCGCACTGATCCAGTGGTGGAACAACAGAGGAGGTTGTTGGACCAAAAGATTATAAACCATCCTATCATCGACCCCTCTGAGGACTTTGCACCACCTGCCAATTCCGCGATGAATCTGTCGGCCTTGGTTGCTGTTGTGACGAACCCAGATCCCCGACGGTTATCTAACCTTGCTCTATTGAGAGCGGAAACGCCCGTGCCACATACACCGCTTTCTCCACCACCACGTCGACCATTTGACAACCCAAAGTTCTCTCGGTCGCAGACCAACATTGCGTCACATTCAGACGACTCCATATGTCAGACGCCAAGAAAGCTATTACGCAAGTCTATGTCGTCTCCCATGTTGTCCGAGAGGCAGGGATTCGGGACGAACGGGACCGCTACACCGACGAGAACGCCTCCAATGCCTACGTTCAGCGTGTCGCCAGCTCCGTCATCGTTTGATAACCGAATGAGCAGAGCGACTGTGTTATCTCGTGATTCGGCGAGCGAGCATGAGGACCGAATTGCCGATGACCAACCGGGGAGGCCATCACTTGCGTTGACAGTGGCGAGTACGGATGGGCGACTATCTATCTCCGAATATTCTCAACCCTCGCCTACCGCATCCGCATTCCGCGATAGATGGTCGGATGGTTATTACTCTGCGAATTCGGGAGCGCCCGAGGAAGGTATAAATCTGTCCCGCAACTCATCTCCTCTTCAACAACCGCGCCTGTCTACCATGTCGCCTCCACCAAGGCCCTCGTCATCCCTTGTAGGCATTGCTTTATCACCACCACCTCGCAGAGATCACCTTCCTTTACGTCATGCGTCCTCTCGAACACTTGCTATATCACCTACTCGGTCATCCTCTCAATCTACCGCCCACTCATTTGCATCCAATTCAACACTGTCACAACCATCACACGGACCTCCACCACTTTCCTTAAACATCTCATCGCAGAGCTTCCACTCTGCGTTTCATTCTGCGCCGCCTCCCTCCTCCGCCACCGAGTTCTTTGATCATATACAAGCCCACACGGATGTGATGGACGATCTGGATGACTCTGACGATAGTGCGAGCGAAACATATCATGATCTCTCCGTTTTTGCCTCCGCGCCACGCACACCCAAGCTGATGCGGTTAGGCAACCTCTCCACGCCGAACGTCTATCCTGGGGCTAAGGAACCTTATTATCCATCTGTCATCCCCACTGAGCGTCGGCAACCAGTGGAGCATACGGCCCCCAAGGTTCCCTACTTTTCCAACGTTAAAGCAGCTCCTGACTCCTTGACGCACCTTTCGCTCGCTCAACATTCACGGGAACACCTTCCAATGGTGGAGTCCTTGCCTAGATCCCGTCCCACGACGGCAGGGACCGAGAACGTTCGGCGGTGGCAAAAGGAGCAAGAAGCATTTCAAGAGTCTTCGAGAAGATTAGATGGTTTGCTTATCCGGCATATGCAAGCAGAAAAGGACACATTGAAGAGAATTGCACAAACTGCAAAAGTAGCACAACCATGATCTTTCTTATCACTTCATACCCTACGAGAACTTTTTTTTCTTTCGTCCTGAAAATAGCTCATTTGACATACCCGTTTTATGCTCGCTTTCTTGTCCACCTGCTTGTAACTGGCACGCGCATGATTGATATTTAGTTGGTTTTCGGCCTCGTCCTTGGCTGGACCTGGAGTATGTTTTGCGGTGCGAGCTCCTGTGTGACTGCACGTGAAGCGCCTGCCGCGTTCTGACTCCGCTCCCCAACCAATTGAGATGATCCCAGCCATTGCCCACTTCCACCGTTCTTTACGTCTTCCAAGCAACCCATAATGATAGATACGATGGACAAGCCTCAAGACACACACAGACAACCTTATTCCTGGCATCAGGTCCGTCTCGTCTCCAACTCGCTGTCGCCCAGCTGGTGGCGTAACCTTGCTCGGCTGACAATGACTCCAGTCCCATGATCAGGTAAAGCACCCCGGGGAAAACCTATGGTCGTCGCTCATCTTGCCGTGTCGCATGGCCCACAGGCGACAGTGTTACTCCTCGTTCCCTACGAGACATCCAAGGAGGACGTGGTGGTACGTATTTCCAATCCAACAAAGTCGCTCTATCGCTCTTCCTCATACCAAAGCCTCGTCGACGCAGGTGAGCATAGAGCGAAACCATCTCTTGGCTGGCGTGAGAGGACAACAGCCGGTCGTCAAGGTAAGCGCCGGCCACCGTCGGCTTGCGTACACCTACTGACTAATTGACGCGGCCTCCCTCCAAAAACGTATAGGGTCGACTCTACAGCAACGTGGACGCTGCCAACTCGGCGTGGCAACTCGAGCCCAGAAGTGGGCGGCTCTCTGCACGGGAGCGCACCACCTCGACGATATCCACCACCTCGACGCAGTCGTCGTATGCGTTCGTGTCGGACCCGGAGATATCGAGCAGTTTCGCAGCGTCGTTGGAGAGCGGGCAGACGTCGGACGCCGAGGAGGTGGTGACGGTGTCGCCAGGCATGGCTTCTCCTGTGTCCTCTGGAGACGAACGCACTGGATCGGCGTATCCCCGCCGATCGGCGACAGGTGCTTCGGGTGCTGTTTCCCCTGCGATACAGCCACATGCACTGTCTTCCTTTTCGTCGCTCGAGTCGTTGCCATCGCCTTCGGGGAGGTTATTGACGCTCCATTTGGAAAAGGAGCAATCGATCATTTGGCCGTCGCTCATCGTGGGGCCCGTACCGCAGGAGCTTTCTCCGTGCACACCTGTGCCTGCTGCGCTTGATACGGATCCGGAGGGCAAGTATAACATGGATCCGACCAGTCTCGTTTTGTTTGCCATCGAGTTGTTCGATATCCGAAAGGATAGAGAGGAGGCATTTGAGTGTTTCGTGTAGGTGACACTTTGGTGCAGGATGTGTGCGATGCTTATTTCTCTCCTATGCCCAGACGCGCTTGGCACCAAGCACACTTGCCCTCTGCTACCATGAAACTCGTCACGCATTACCTGCCTCTGCAGATACCGCTCAACGTGATCGATCCCGAGGAGGAAAAACAACGCGGCACGATGTCGTACTATCTACAGTGCATTGGTGGTCCTCAGGGGTTAGCACAACTCTTTCTCGAGGCGGGGCTCCTTCATCTCGAAGGCGCCGCTTCGGTTCTACTTTCCGCCTCCTACTCGACCCTGTCTTCCATTCGCGTTCCCCCTCCTCCCCAGCCAGGCGAAGGCGGTGCAGAGGCGTGGAAGAGAGACAGGGAGATGGCGAGTCGCTACTTTGACCGCGCGAAAGCGCTGCACCCCGAACTCGACGTCCCCGTTATCCCCGACGACGGTACCGGCCACGCTGTTGTAGGCAGCACGCACGAGCTCGAGATGCCCTCGATCGAGATCCACCCGTCCGCCCCGGCAAGCGTGTACTCGGGCGAGGATTCGATATACTCGGAACCAGAGACGATGATACGGAGACGACGACGTCAGAAGAAGAAGGAAGAGTTGATCTTCTTGGACGAGGTCAAGGGCAAGGAGGACATGGACAATGCGTGGTATTTGTACGTGCCGAGTTTGGTGGGGGCTGGGACGGCGTTGTTGGTCGTTGGCGTCATCGGGGCGCTGAGCTTTTCGTCGTGGAGGCGGAACCAGGGCTCTTGATTATTTATGAGGTCCTTTTTATGCTCTCGTGACGGTACATATATATCTCTTTCGTCGTGTTAGATCTAAGCTACTCAAACTCTGTTCTCGACAGACTTGGTACTAAGTTACTTTTGGGCCTAAAGCGTGATAAGCTTCGGATATTGACAGGTATTAGGAAACGTGATGTGAAGCCAACTGAATACATCATGATCGAGCCGCACTCCCGGTTGCGAGAACAGATGAAGGCCCGTCCGCTAGGTCCAGGAACAGCCGGTACCGAAAAAAAGAAGCACGTTGCCGAGGAGCGAAAGGTTCGGACGTCCACTATGCCTTGTGCCTCGGCCCGTAGGCCCCGAGGTCGACTCGAACCGCTTGCATTCCGACCCAAGCTCGAGTCCAGGCGGGACGCCCACCCGTTCCTCCCTCACGACTTCATTCCACCGCGGTCGAAGCCATGCGACAGATCGCCCGGATCATCTTTGACGGACTCGATGATGCTATCGTCAGGTGGGTGGATTTCGAGAAATCGAACATCGTGAAACTTTGATTCCCAGTTCGCTGTAGACCTGCCAGATCGTGTGCGGACGACGGCGAGGCGACGGCTATAGTGGAAAGAACCATGTATGTATGCCCGAAGCGCGTTTCGGGCGCACCGCCCCATGGCCACGATCGTCTTGTTTCCACTCACAGCAACCTGCGCTTGGGTTGGAACGGAAATTTGGTTTACCGAAAATGCAGACCAAAGGAACTGTGATGCATTAGGCTAGTTTCGGCGATCAGATGATATGGAGAAAGAGGTTCCTAAAGATTCGGCAACACCCATCCAGCATTGTTCCTGAAAACGTGCTCGTTCGCTTGGTTGGATGGTATATAAGACGAGAAAGCTTACGAATTTCTGAAGCAGAAGTTTGATGATGTCGTTCGTCGAGTTGCTTGGTCCCCGAAGCAGAAACACAAAATAGAGTGGAGTGCGTCGCCAAAAGAATTTGTAGTCAAACCTTGCGTAGTCTGTGCCTGATAGTCGACGTGGGCAGCGAGGAATCGCACAAAGCTCGTATTGTTACTCCAAAAGGATCATAGGGCCTGTCGTACATACAGTCCAGGGAAGGATATTGTATCTCCGGCTAGCACTAGTAGCCACGCCTGAAGATGGATGGATGTCGGTCATTCATCCGGACAGAAACGAGGTAGAGTACGGAACTCACTAAGATGTTCCCATGAGAATCCCTGGCGTGCGGTGGCGAGAACAGTCTGACCACCAATCACTACAGCGAATTCCAAGGCGCGCAGAGTTTTACGATCGATGGTATCTATGGTGGTCTCCTTGTACCATTACGAAGCGGATCAGTCCTCATATACTCTCATCCGTGAGGAACAAACCTGCACGTCCTGTCAACAGATTGAACGCTCATCACCATGAGGAGGGACCTCTTCCCACTGCAAGCGCTTAAGATAATGTGCTGGACTCGGAAACTTCATTGCCTATTAAAATTGGTGCCACCTCCGTAATGCTACACGGTTAGTTCCCGCAAAGGAGACATGCCAGAAGGGAGTTCAGCATTGAACCACACGTCACTACTAGTAGTGATTAGATTAGCTGACGCGGCGTGTTGATGCCGCGAGATGTGGGCTTACCTGACTTGAGTGCAGCTAGGTGGCTGGAGATGGTTCGTCGGCGCTACGGGAAGGCTGTTCCACTGCCTCGACGAGGTATTGTATCGAGATTTTCCTGTGTCCATCGTGTCCTCTTCTGTCCTCTTGACCACACACCCACTTCGCAAGGAACATGTCAAGTGACACCCCTCCACGACGGACTGGAGACGACGTACCTCGGCCGCATCTGGTCATTCAAGCGCACGATAAAGATATTTGTTGCCTGGCATATCTTCCTGATGGACGACGAGTCGTCACTGGCTCCGAAGATGGAAGTTTAAGGGTCTGGGATCTGGAAAGCGGAACGCAAGAAGGGGCGTCGATGGAGCACGGGAGTTCACTAACAGTGAATGGTCTCGCTATTACCAGGGATGGAACAAAGGCAGTCAGTTGCGGCGAGGACGGGATCGTCAATATATGGGACATTGAATCATACAGACTCGTCAAAGGGTGGACTTCTCTAACCAGCTGTTTCTCCGTTGCCATCTCGCCAGACGATCGACTCGTTGCGGTCGGTGGTGAGGAGACAGCTATCTACACCGTGGAAGGGATACAGGTCAGTCACTGGGTCGACGACGACGTTGGTTCCTTGTCGTTCTCTCCGGACGGGGACAAACTCGCGTGTGGCACTGACGGTGATATCCGTGTCTATGACGTCAAGAGCGGCGAACTAGTCCTCGGTCCGCTGATTGGTCACGGAGAGAATGTCTGGTGTGTGCTGTGGTCACGCGACGGCAGGATGCTCTTCTCTGGCTCGTACGATGAAACGATTCGATGTTGGGACTCCGACACGGGAAATCAGATCGGAGACGCTTGGACGGGTCACACCGACCGTGTACGCTCCCTCTCACTCTCCGCAGACGGATCAGTCCTTGCGAGTGCATCTAGGGACTGCACCGTCCGTTTCTGGGACACGACTTCTGGTCGTCAGATCGGACAAAATCTACAACATAATGATGGCGTCTGGGAGGCTCGTTTCTCTCCTTCTAGCGAGTTCGTCGCATCGACAGACTGGCACGGGAAATTGTACGTGTGGAAGGTACCTTGGCTAGGTTCCGTTGGGGGTCAGGTACGTGACATCGAATATACCGCGATTTCCATGCTCATCATTGTCATAGCAGGCAGGGGTTGCCAACCTCGTCGTGCCGCGAGACGCCGTGTGCTCGCAAACATCTCTTCTTTATTCACCATTGCCCTACGCTACGCACGTTCCCGTCACCGAGCATGAGTTAGGTCTTGATCTTGATGTGAGCACATACGCACCCCATTCTCCTCGCTCATCTTTCAAAGTTGTATCACAATCCCCTTATTACAATTCCGGCGGCAGAAGCAGCAACCGTGGCCAATGAAGAGGACTTCAAGTTACCGTCCATCATTCTCTATTCTTCCCTTGGACTCGATAAACGACAATGCATGTTCGAATCGTGGTTACGTCAATTGGTACGTTCTTCAGTCGCGCTCCCGGCCACTATCAACCAATTTCCAGGCCAACCTCGCAATTTCAAATGGCTTGCGCATTCCAGCTGATCTCATCGCTTCCGGTTCAGATGCTGGAGTGCTCCCCCTTGGACTGGAGATTGGAGTGGATGGTGATTCGAGTTTAAGGTCTGTTTGTCCTTTCACCATTTCATTTCCTAACCGGACCTGCCCTGCTTGCGACCGACGAGAGCGCCAAAAGGCGCCAACGCAGGCAAAGATTCGAAATCTGACCTAATCCCCATCTTTGTGCTGCAGGTACACTGGCAGTTCCCAAGGCGAATCGTCAAGAATAACATTTCGTTCTGCACCATACCGTGACCATAAAAGGATTCGCAAAGTTGATAAAATCAAACAAAGACTCGTAGAGATGCTTCGTGAGTCATTTCAGAGTGTAGAATACCTCCTTCAAGCGATGACTGCGCATACAGGCGAGGTCGGCTTCAAGTTGTCCAATGGTCGGCTACCGTGGTCGACACTCAAAGGGGACCTAGAGAGGAAAGGATACACGATCCTTAATTGGCCGCGCGACGTTGTTCGCGACAGAGATAAGGGGATATCTGGCCTCAGCGCAGAGGATACGGACAAGCTGCACGATGCGCTTTTCATTGACCAAGATCGGCTTCGTTTCGTTCCATGGAACGAAGGTGAGCCGATTGCGCACCCCCAGACCATCACTCAACATTTCCAGGGTCGGGGCATGAAGGCGATGGGGTTCCTGTTATGTCAGGCTTCGGCGGATCCTACGAGCGCCAGCTTTCGACAGCGGGAAGACAAGCAAGGTTTAAAGTAACCACAGCAGAAGGGTTCGCGGGACAGCAACACCTCGGCAAGAGGCGGCATAAGTAGACGAGCAGTTTACAGGCACGTAGTTCGTTGAGCTTGAGTCTACATAATTACTTATTTACCATGAACAAAGACCGACGCTATGACAAGCTACGCGTTCTCAAAGAATTGGTGACCTATTTCCGTTAGCCGGATGCCGAGTTCCTTAGTACTCAAGCGGCTGTATGCCGACAATCATGGATATATAAAGTTACCGCATAGACATTGAACATTTCACTGAAGGATGTCGAATGTTGTTGCCACGCGGTGTTTGGCAGTACGACTAATGCTGGAGTGTGTAATACGAAAACATTGGGTTCGTGTTTCAAGTATATACTGAGACGCGAGAAATTCTCTTCCGTCTCTTCGCCTCCAGGCGCGTATTATTTCTTCCCTGCGTCGAGGACATCGCTTACGATCGTCTTTGTAGGCTCTAGCACTGAATCTTCCATGTTAAATCGACTCGCTGCGCAACGTGATACACATGCAAGCGACCGAGAGGGAGGTGCTCCAAGTCCAAGTCCAAGTCCAAGACCTTTCTGCGAGATCTTCCGCCGAGGTACATACCATGCCTCATCGCAATTGCACTCTTGACCCGTTGTTGACAGCTCAAGGATGTTGGGGTGCGTGTCGTCGATCCCAAAGATGCGTTGGAGGAGGCACATGGAACGAAAAGGGGCGTGGTGAAGGAGTGGGAGAATCTGCTCGTGCTGCTCGACGAGATGAGTACGAAGCGGAGGAGACTCGGACACGGCGCGCACGGGAGAGGCCGATTTGGAGATGTCCGAGGATGAGGGAGAGGATCATGACCACGACGGTGAAGGAGAAGCCAGATCCACGATTTCGCGATTGATTTGTGAGTCGGGGCTTGAGGACTATGAGATACAGGCCTTGGCTTTTGCAGATCGACTGTATGACCACCAACGGAACAGTTTCACGACCTCTGCACTTTTAGTAAGTTATGGGAAATGGCATCTTGGTGCTTTCTGCATTCGGATGACAGGGTCTCCTACGAGACATCAAGATTGGAATGGCTGACGCGGCGTATCGATATTGCAAGGAAGCGTGGTCCTTTGGAGTCATGTATGTATCTAGCTTGAGTGTGGTCTCGTTGGCGCTATGGGGAGGCTGTTCCACTGCCTCGAGGCTTGCTGTCGAGATTTTCCTGTGCCTATCGTGTTCTGTTCCATCCTTTCGACTGCAAATTCCCTCCAGTACTCGCCCCGAGAGGAACATGTCCAATGACACCTCGCCACGATGGACTTTGAACGACGCACCTCGGCCGCATCTAGTCATTCAAGCGCACGACAAAGATATTTGTTGCCTGGCGTACCTTCCTGATGGCCAACGAGTTGTCACTGGCTCTAACGACGGAAGCGTAAAGGTTTGGAATTTGGAAAGCGGAACGCAAGAAGGGACGTCGGTGGAGCATAGGAGTGAAGCAGTATGGGAATGTTCTGTCACCAGAGATGGCACGAAGGCAATCAGTTGCAACAAGAGCGGGATCATCAGAGTGTGGGACATTGAATCACACAGACTCGTCAAAGAGTGGACTTCTCCGACCTGGTGTCCCTCCATCGCCATTTCGCCTGATAATCGACTCATCGCGGTTGGTCGTAGGAATGTGGTTATTTACACCATGGAAGGGAGACAGGTCAACCAGATCGACGGTGATGTCGGTTCCTTGTCGTTCTCTCCGCACGGGGATAAACTCGCATGTGGCACTGATAGTGATATCGGTGTCTATGACGTCAAGAGCGGCGAGCTCGTCCTCGGTCCGCTGACTGGTCACGGAGATGACGTTCGCTGTGTGCTGTGGTCCCGCGACGGCAGCATGCTCTTCTCTGGCTCGTTGGACGAACGATTCGGTGTTGGAACTCCGACACAGGAAGTCAGATCGGGGACGCTTGGATGGGTCATACCAACTGGGTACTCTCCCTCTCTCTCTCCGCAGACGGATCGATCCTTGCGAGTACATCTAGCGACAACACTGTCCGTTTCTGGGACACAACTTCTGGTCGTCAAGTCGGACAAAACCTACACCACGATCATGGCGTCTGGGGGGTTTGTTTCTCTCCTTCTAGCGAATTTGTCGCATCTGCAGACTGGCACGGAAAGTTGTATGTATGGAAGGTACCTTGGCTTGTCTCTGTTGGAAGTCAGGTATGTAGAGTCGAATATACCGTGATTTCCGTACTCATCGTTCTCGTAATAACAGACAAGTGTTCTTGACCTCAACGCACTTCGCAACATAATACCTTTTGGTACAATATCCCAGCCTACCAACATTTTAAGCCGGAGAGGTACTCCGTGCCACCCCTTGCGGTCAGCTACCTCGCAAGGACAGTACCAGTTACCAAATTTGAGGTATATCTTTGCGCTGCACACCTTTATTGTACATTCGGACAAATTTTCATAGTAAAAATTCCCCACCACCGCCTGATCTTACACCCTACATTGCCAAATCGGATGGTCAGTACGTTACTGGAGGAGGCTTTGGTGACGTTTATAAGTGTTGGTATTATGGCATTCCTCCGAGAGAGGTTCGAGCATCGTGTACGATTCATATTGTCCATGATTCATTTGTTTCTTAGGTTGCAGTCAAGGCCCTCCGATTCAGGCTCTCAATGGATGACAATGCAAGCGACAGATCTACCAAGGTATCATCTCTCTCGACGCCAACAAAACATACCTAAACATTTATGTAGATGCTCCGTCGAGAACTTGGTATTTGGCGAAGACTTGATCATATGAATATTGTTCCATTCCTCGGGGTTGCGCATGGGTTTGGGATGTCTAATACCGTGTCCTTGGTTTCGTTATGGATGCCTAATGAATCTCTCCACCGGTTCTTGATCAAGCATGATCCCCACCTGAACTTGAAACACCGAATGCAACTTGTGCGTCACCTCCACCGTTATCAAACCCGTGTTTTCTGACACTGGGTGCTAGCTGTTGGACATTGCGAATGGGTTAGACTACTGTGAGTTGTTTGTCTTCATGACTATGATGTCCAGGATATAACTTATGATAGTACATTCTTTTCCAATCGTTCATGGCGATCTGAACCCTGTGCGTCAGGAATATACATACTTTATATCCCTTCGTCTAACCCCTTCTAATGTCAGAACAATGTACTTCTTGATGAAGATTATACTCCGCGCTTGGCCGATTTCGGTTATGCTTCGCTGATCGGGAATATTCCCGAAGGATTGGATTATCTCCAGAGATCCACTGTGCGGCCTGGTTCATTGAGGTGGATCGCACCAGAGCAAGTCTATTCAGAAGAGACAACCAACAGGACAACAAAGAGTGATGTATACTCATTCGGTGGTATTGCACTCCAGGAAGGTCTGATGTACACAAATGCCAGACCCATCCTGACTTTCTTGCAGGTTCTGTCTGGCAAACGACCATGGTCAGAAGTCCGGGAAGATGTGGCCATTGTTTTACGGCTGGCAAGTGGACAGAGACCTGCTCGACCAAAGTCACGAGCAATAGATGACTTGCATTGGAACCTGATTCAAGACTGCTGGTCGCAAGTCGAGGCACGACCTACGACTGAGGTGGTGATTTTCACTCTCCAACAATTCTCGAGTCATTGCCCCCCCACCCCCAACCTCCGCGACGTGGTTCATTCTTGGTCGAGCCCAGCGGATCAAGAATCGGAGTCATAGTTACTCAGCCAACTGTTCACGGATGGTCCAAGCAGGTGTGTACTGAGATGCGCTGTCTGTTTACTGGCTCATGCTGACGCCGCGATATCTAGACGCTGCTAGAATCACTTCGGCTCTCTGCGTGAAGCGCTTGGATTTCCCGCAGGAGTTTGAAACGATCACACTGGAAACAGGACTTGAACATCCCCACAAGAAAGGGCATGTGCAGTAGGGCTCGCGTGCAATGACAATATGCTAGGTCAGATCCCGCGAGAGGCTACACCGGGAGACAACCAAGAATATGATTATACCAGTGGAGAATACACATGTGGCATACATGGACAGGGGAGTTTTCTACTACATCTATTTGTTCTATGAGATTAGGACATGCCACTCATGCTGGGGTCTGTATTAGAACTGTTATCTATAGATTCAATGATATTTGCCAGCGAGCAGAATATGGTGGCAGGTTAAAACAACCCCCGCATGCTGCTTGCCAGTGTGCGCCAGCGAAGTGATACCCTTCCCTGCTTCAAGTTGAAGTCATGACAGGAAGGGTTTCTATTTTCGCGCTCCCTTTGAACCTGGACCTATAGGCGATCGCGGTCCGAAGAGTATAGGACGACGTGGGAATTAACTACGGGCACTGGTATGTAACGTACTCGCATGGTCTTTGGTATTGAATTTATCACGCTCTGAGTGTGCGTCGAGACAATTGCCAATGAGAGGTTGCGGCAGATACGATCTAATTCTTTTGAAACCAAGTACTTCACAAACCGCATCGAAATCGATCTACGAAACGCCGTGTAGGCAGTCGTCCGATTCATGATCCAAAATGCAGGCATGGACCCGGAGTACCACTAAGTTCCATCATCTTGCAGGGTCCACAACCATACGTCCGAGGACCGCGATCCGAGTCGGATTCATGCGTCATGCGATAGTTGACCACGGCATCGTTGAACGTGTTGCATGGGCCCCTTAGAGGAGCCTCCGAATCTTCCATTCTGTCGACAGGGCCCAAGGGCGCAGCATCTTGATTTCCTCTTCTGCCAGTGGAATGGCTCTCAAGACCTCCGAATCAATGTAACGGTCAGGTGTGTAACCTGCAATAGTGGAAAATTAAATACGAAGCTGGAAGTATGAATAGCAAGCGTGCAGGACAG
>JBBPTU010000408.1:0-25093 GCA_038094295.1 Tylopilus aff. beelii | reverse complement strand
CATTAGTGTCACGCCATGACGCCTCACTTTGGTGCGGGCGCGGGTCAAGCGATGGACGTGAGTCTCATAATCCTGCATCTCACTCATGATCGTTCAGATGCATTTAGGATGCCTATATCCTCGGCCGGTTGCTCGCGCACCCTCTTATATCGCTCTCTCGCGTCCCCGAGGCTCTTCATATTTACGAAGAAATTCGCTTTCCGTTCGCCCGTTGGCTTGCTAGCCTTTCGTTGTCGACTGGTTGGATGTACACGTTTCTGGTACCCGGTTACTATGACGGGACGAGACACGAAGATGATCTGGATGAGCATGGTATCAGTGCGTATGAGAGAGAAGGGATGGAAACGATCAAGCAAGAGATTTTCAAACGATGGGACATATTGGATGATTCGAAAAATGCCATACAGGCATGGGAGGACGCAGAGTCGAAATTACAAGCGCTGGCTGGTCAGATAGTTGACCAGACAGGTTGTTGATGCCCCATGCATCCTAAATATCTGCTGAGGTCACCTTTCAGAGTGTAAGTAGTGTAAACGTAGGAATTAGGTCATAAAAATCTGCGGAAAGCACTCGCTGGACGGCCAACTAGGCACCAAGGCGGATATAAAGAATCTATTGACCAAGTGTTACTTCAAGGCTACTGGCACAAATGCGATTGCTTCACAATTCTACTTGAAGCAAATGTGCCAGATGGGTCAGATCGTCTAGATTATACCTCAGGCTCGGACCACATCGTCCCAAACCGACCCGAACCCGAGGTACTGCTTCACTGGCATGAGGTGTATGGCCTCCTCCGGGCCCTTTTCGTCTCCCGCCGTCGTCCGACACGCAGAAAGGTACACGAATTCTGAATCCTCCGGAGCGCGACGAGTGATCTGCTCGGTAGTGAAGTATTTGTTCTGGGGAGTGAACGAGGACTTGAACTGTTCTTTACAGTTCGGGAGACCACGACATGTAAGGTGTACCCATTCATTCTTCCACTAGTTCCTTGACTGAAGGTGATAGCATCCTTGCTGGCTCAGAGCTAGCGGAGTTCTCCTATCGGATGGCAATGAATCGTTTCATGTCATTCGCAGATTTTGAAACATGAATTCATCTAGTGCAGGCGAGGACACTCGACGTGGGGCTATAGGGAGCGTAGATCTGGAAGATTCTGCTAATCCTCCCGATACGGACCGGATCGCGCGACGTGCAATGGCAGGTCGGAAAACTCGGAGGTAGGACAGCACCAGATACGGGATCCAAACGGATGGATCATCTGGAGAAAGCAGACTATGGGAAAGATGACATCCTCCTGGAGTTCCTGCGAGACTATACCAAGAATATATAGGAGACGATCCGTAGGGCCGTTTAAAGGTATCGATCGATTGCGGTGGCTTCGTGGGTGTAGCATACAAGCTTCTCTGTTGAGGACAATGGCCTCATCGAGATCAGCCCACCGAACCTATTACAGACAAGCTGCAAGGTTGCTCAAAGACATCCGAGTCGAGGGATTAGGGTGTCCTTTCGGGGATAGCGTAAGAGCTTCTTAGTTGAAGACAACGACTTTGTTGGGAGTTGTAATTACGCCGAACTTGTTGTACTGAACAGAGATGATTTGCAAGATTGTTTACATAAAGATTCTGCGCGATCAGAGTGGACTTGTGGGTATAGCTCGAGAGCCTTGTGGCCTAGCCGACTTTGAATGACCTCGGCGTTTCGGGTTGCCTGTTTGTACCAAGTAGAAAGATAGACTAAAAGCCATGTCAAGGATACGGATCGCATATGGCTAGGTGAACCAGTGCTTCACGATCAAGCACAATCACCTCGCTGATGTACCTCCTTGCGGTCCTTCCTTGGTCAAACTGGTTGGTAAGGGACTTCGCTTGTAAACGTAACTGCACGACTGGCAGGCACGTTAAAATTATTTCCTTTGCCTTGCACAGACAAGACAAGGATGGTACCTCTTGGATCCATGCTAAACCACACCATGAAAAGCGTCCAATCAACCAGTACATGGTCATCATAATCCCTCCTCATTCCGAACAGAGGCACGTACCGTTTGGCTCTCTAAACTTGACGTGGAGGTTCGTGCCGATGACAACTGTGGAAGACTATACGCGCGAGTCAAGAAGCTTACAACGGACGCTTGATGACTCTCTCGACCCTAGTAACCACCACCTATCTAAGTATATGCACGCGTTCTCCACCGAACATAGGAATCACTGGATTAGCGGATAAGAAGGAAGTAGCCTGATGGCAGGATAGTGGGACGACTGGTGCACTTCTTCGCGTATACATGGCATGGAGGGGGTCCTATACGACGTTCAGTTCTTCTTCCACGTATTGTTCACTGCTTCGATGAACAAGGTACGTGAAACATTCTGGTTCGTGTGTTGTAATGACTGTAACTGTACGAGACTAACGGCGGAAGGTGGATTAGAGGACCACATGAATAAATGAAAGCTACTCACCTAACTGCACGTCACTCCAAAAAAAAAAAGCCCAACAGCATTGCACAACGCGCGTGTGGCTCCCGATAGTCTGACTCTGAACATTTCTCAGACAATGCCGCATATACTCACGTCCCTTGCCACTGAGTGTCCATCGACCACACCGCGCCAACCACTCCCCCGGTGAACCGCAAGTACTATCCCTGGACCGCAGCGATATAAGTGGCATCGGCCAGTCCGACAGAGGACTCTAGAGAATTGATGCGCCAAGATCACTTGGGAGGATGCCAACTCCACAGAGCACCGGAAAGACATGATTCAAGTTGGTCATCTGAGCGCGGACCAACTACGAGGAGGCTAAAATCGTCACTAGATAGAGCGGTGAGATCGAGACACAGCCCAAAGGAAAGAGCAGATACATTTGACGAGACGACGAAACTAAAGCGTTTTGTACCCGAGTTGTGAATGTCCATACGACGGCATAAGACCTGGTGGCACGGATAAGAAGAGGCACGGAAGGGGCGGTGGGGAGCTAGAAGACGTGCTGTAGCAAACTGAGTATTTGTTCGGAGACGGGTGGACGAAACAACTACGCAGTCAGGTTATATGGCAGGACTTCCAAGACTAGTTGAATAAACACATTTGAACAAGAGTTGCCGAGATTCTGAGGTAGGCAGGTTTTTGGGGTGGTGGTTAGAGTGAATTCAACAGCGTCTTTGAGCACGAGGTTGCGCGAGTTGCCAGATTCTCATTCCATGAAAGTGTTGAGGTGGGGTGGCCTGAGTACTACGTTCTCGATGTCAGCTGAAACGACTCGAAGCTCGAAGCGACTAAGATGGACGAGTCATCAATGCCTTAGTACATCACATTTGTTTCCTACGCTGGACACGAACCTTGAAGGAGATACCGATGGTGAGGTTCAGGTGACTCGATTTGATGAGGTTGCATCACTGAAACCATTAGACCATGCTTTGCTATTATTTGGATGCTAAGTGAGACTAAAGAATATTCACTTTCTTCTTTTCATAGAACTGTACAGTAATAATTTTAACATCGTTCCGGGGATGATTCATCTCAAAAAGTACTTCGCTCAAAGTTAGTTGCAATATCGAGTCTTTGTAATTCCGCCGCCTAATGTATTGGTCTTGGTAATCAAAGTAGTTAATATACATGAATATAAGGCATTTCGAACCACTTTCCACGGTATCCCTAATCTTCAGCTACAAGACGAAAGTCAAAGATCAAGGCAGGTAAGTCCAGATGTTCATGTCCACTGATGACCTGAGTACAACCTAGTTGAAACCTAACCTTTGTTTACATATATAGTTGGCTGGGCGTTTAGACTGCGAGTCCCTTAGTCCACTGGCAGGTATAGTCACGGCGCTTCCTCAAGCCGGGCAGAACTGCACGCCTCCATCATCTGTCGAGCCGAGCCGCAGGCTCCAAAGAAAATGATCTCGAAGCTACAGGTCAGGGTAGATCAAAAACGCGGATCGTTTCTATGTCGTCCTCGGGTCCGAATACAACAAAGAAGACAAGTGGATAGGATACGATGTTCAACAAAATCATCTTGACTCCCGAGGTTATCTACTCGCAAAACGTAGAATCTTGAATCTCAAGGGATGAGAAGATCCCATCACGTCTGAACTCCGAGATAGAGTAAGCTGAGACAAATTACTGTTCGAAGTTCTCCCCACATTGACAGTCGAGAAGGATATGACGCCATTCGACGAGGACACAGTGGAGCGTACGGAGGCAGCTATGAAAGAAGAGATACAAAGGCCAGCATCGCGTTCGTTCGTTCGTCTGGCACACATCGGGAACGCCAATGCAAATGGCCTTGCCCATGAGAATCGCCGAAGCATCACTGCGGCATCTTCAAGTCCCCAACAACCAAGTAATCCAGGTCGACCAGAAGTTCAAGGTACGCGTTTGAGTTGAGCTTTCTTAGTTACTACACAGACGTTCACTCACCAGCTCGCCAGCAACACTGCTGACATTTCAGACCCGCAATTTATGGTCACATTTACTAAAGTACCACAAAGATCTGGCAAATCGCAGAGCCTCGTGGCAGTTCGTCATGATCGAGCAAAGGTCTGATATGTTAAGGGTTCAAATCACGATCGTTACGAGGCAGTTCTTCCAAGGCTAGGTCTTGAGAGTGGTAGTGTGGAGGGGGGGTTAGTTATTTAGGTGCTGCACGACCACTATTCGAGCATTTAGAACTTGTCTGACTTCGAGATTATATGAAAGGCGCTTTCGCTAGTTACATCACATGACCTTTTTTACCCACGTGATGACGTGGACCTTTGCGGCGCACTCTCAGGCTGGTGCGTCTCTCTTTTTCAGACCATTCCGTGCTGGACAACAACGCCACTGCATTCGATTGCATCCAACATGCGCAACGATGGCTTACTAGCGCGCTTTACTTCTTCGGTCGCATCATAGTGGAATGGGTGAGTAAAATTTTCTAACGTTGTGGGAGTACTGTCACTCACGAATGCCGCGGACATCATGTCTATGATATGGCGATATGCAGCGAGGATGGCACCCCCACTGTAACCGACGGAGTGCCGTGGACGGGATGTCCACAGCACGATCACAATGCTCTGATGATACATGGCGGGAGTGATGCCCCGCCGTGACCGGTTGACCCACGGAGTGCTGTGGACGTACTGTCTGCAGCACGATCGTGATGCTATAATGACACACGGCGGGAGTGATACCCCGCCGTGACCCATGGAGTGCTGTGGACGTACTGTCTGCAGCACAATTGTGATGCTATAATGACACATGGCGGGAGTGATGCCCCGCCGTGGTGCTGTGGACGTCCTGTCTGCAGCACAACTGTGATGCTATAATGACACACAGCGGGAGTGATGCCCCGCTGTGACCCACGAAGTGCTGTGGATGTCCTGCAGCACAATAAATGTTATATTACCAACATATGAATGTACTGGTAGTAGATGTCAAAATTCGAAAATAGATTCATTATCACTACCTTCATCTGCACTTTCTAGAGGGTTGTCATCAGTCTCGTCTTCATTGGTCTCATCTTCATCTTCACTATCTTCAACTTGTGCCTCACTCATCACCGAAGCACAAAATTCTTTACTCTGAGCCTGATCTCCAAGGTCAACCAAGTCATCCCGAGAAAGATCCTGTACTTGGCTTGCAAAGGCTGCAATGTGGTATTGGGCATGGTGTCCTACTCCGAAACCTGCAAAGCGAGCGAACATATCACGATCGGCAAAGCTGGAAAGATAGTCAGAAGTGTCAAAGTAGTGAAGCCATTCCGAGTTTGTAGATAGACTTACATGTTAACGTAGTAAGCTGACCAGTCATCAACAGTGTTTTGTCCCCGAACGACTGATGGACCACGACGGAGTAAGGAATCAGTACGGCCGTCAGCAAAGGCCGGAATCAAATGGCAGGCACGGAGGATGAGGGATGGGTCAAGAAATCCGAACGCAACTCCTGAGTCCGCAGGAATGAAACCGATTTTGGGAAGACGGGCATTCTTGAAACCATAATGATAGCCAGGAACAACTCCAAGCCAGCGGACCCATAGAACTTCCATTCTTTGCTCAGTACCAGCGTAGCTAACTGTGAGTAGAAACGCAGCTTGGACTTGCGCGTACCAGAATGGGTGGGAATCGGGGCTATCCTCTCGTGAGAGTAGCATTACAGCAGATCTCTCAGGCCGCCCAGGATGTAATGTATCTTGGTCTCGGCGCATATCGTAGGTAGTGTAATTGACTTGAAAACGCGAGCCCATGTAGTCACTATGTACCAATCTCCCTAGACGAGCCTTTTGACAAAAAGTCAAATAAGTACTAGTGGGCCCAGAGTGGGCCCATGATATATTTTATCAAATACATAAGAGCGGACCCACGGATCGGCACTAGGTCATTAGCAAACGCTTCTATGGCGGGCCAGCTGAGTAGCCATTATCGGATCAGAGATAAACTAAAAGCGGGCCTAGAGAGCGGCTCGTCGGGTATCAGGTAAATTAAGAGCAGGCCTGGAGAGCGGCTTGTCGGGGCCGATAGAAACCAAGAGCGGGCCTGCACGTCGGCTTGTCGAGTCGCGTCAAACATAACGGCGGGCCCGTACGGCGGCTTGTCGGGTCACGGCTAACCTAACGGCGGGCCCACAGGACGGCTTGTCGGGTCCCACCTAACCTAATGGTGGGCCTGTACAGCGGCTTGTCGGGTCATGGCTAACCTAATGGTGGGCCCAAAGTTCGGCTTGTCAGGCCATAGCTAACCTAACAGTGGGCCCGCAGGCCGGCCTATCGGATGACGACTGCCCTAATGGCGGGCCTAGATGCCGGCTTGTAGAGTCCCACCTTACCTAACAGCGGGCCCGCAAGTAGGGATATCGGGTCCCGCTCAACATAATAGTGGGCCAGACAGCTGGGTTGTCGGTCTAACCTAACCTAACGGTGGGCCCACAGGCCAGTTTGTCGTGTGCCACAAAAGCTAACTGCGGGCCTAATGGCCTGGTTGTCTGGTTTCAACTAACCTAACGGCGGGCCCGGTAGCCGGGTAGCCGGGTCCCACCTAACCTAACAGCGGGCCCAGAGTCCGGGCTATTAGGTCCCACCTACCCTGACGTCGGGCCTAAAGGCCGGCCTATCGGGTCCAAGCTAACCTAATGGCGGGCCCGATGGCCGGGCTGTCGGGTCATACCTAACCTAACGGCGGGCCCGATAGCCGGGTTGTCGGGTCCCGCCTAACCTAACGGCGGGCCCGGTAGCCGGGTAGCCGGGTCCCGCCTAACCTAACAGCGGGCCCAGAGTCCGGGTTACTAGGTCCCACCTAACCTAACGTCGGGCCCAAAGGCCGGCCTATCGGGTCCAAGCTAACCTAATAGTGGGCCCGATGGCCGGGTTGTCGGGTCATACCTAACCTAACGGCGGGCCCGATAGCAAGGTTGTCGAGTCCAGGCTGACCTAGCGGCGGGCCCGGTAGCCGGGTAGCCGGGTCCCACCTAACCTAACTGCGGGCCCAGAGTCAGGGGTATCAGTTCCCACCCAACCTAACGTCGGGCCCAAAGGCCGGCCCATCGGGTCCAAGCTAACCTAGCGGTGGGCCCGACGGCCGGGTTGTCGGGTCATACCTAACCTAACGGCGGGCCCGATAGCCGGGGTGTCGGGTCCCGCCTAACCTGACTGCGGGCCCGGTGGCCGGGTTGTCAAGTCACGCCTAACCTAACGGTGGGCCCAGAGTCCGGGTTGTCTGGTCCCACCTAACCTAACGTCGGGCCCAAAGGCCGGGTTGTCGGGTCTCACATAACCTAACGGCGGGACCGATGGCCGGGTTGTCGGGTCTCACATAACCTAACGGCGGGCCCGATGGCCGGGTTGTGGGGTCCCACCTAACCTAACGTCGGGCCCAAAGGCCGGGTTGTCGGGTCTCGCACAACCTAATGGCGGGACAGATGGCCGGGTTGTCGGGTCCCACCTAACCCGACTGCGGGCCCAGTGTCAGGGTAGTCGGGTCTCACATAACCTAACGGCGGGCCCGATGGCCGGGTTGTCGGGTCCCACCTAACCTAACATCGCGCTCAAAGGCCAGGTTTTCGGGTCCCACCTAACCTAACAGCGGGCCCAAAGGCCGGCCTGTCGGCTCCAAGCTAACCTAACGGCGGGCCTAATGGCCGGGTTGTCGGGTCCTACCTAGCCTAACGGTAGGCCCGGTGGCCGGGTTTCAGATTCCACCTAGCCTAACGGCGTTCCAGATGGCCGGGTTGTCGGAGCCAACCTAAACTGACTGCGGGCCCAAATTTCATGCTTTCTGGTTTTAGGGTCCCACCTAGCGTAACTGCGGGCCAGATGGCTGGGTTGTCCGGTCCCACCTGGCCTAACGGCGGGCCCAAATGCCGGGTTGTCTGGTCCCACCTAAGCTAACAGCAAGCCTGATGGCTGGATTGTCGGGGCCCACCTAACCAAACGGTAGGCATGATGTCCTGGTTGTTCGGTCCGACCTAACGAGACTGCCGGCCCAAAGGCCGGGTTGTCGGGTTCCCGCCTAACCTAAAGGCTGGCCCGACGTCCTGGTTGTCGGGTCTCACCTAACCTAACGGTGGGCCTGATGGCCGGATTGTCGGGTCTCACCTAAGCTAACGGCAGGCCTGATGGCCGGGTTGTCTGGTCCCACCTAACCTAACTGCTGGCCCAAATGCCGGCTTCCCTGGTCCCACCTAACCTAACTGCTGGACAAAAGGACGGCCTGTCTGGTGCAACCTCACATAACTGCTGGCCAAAATGCCGGCTTTTCGGTTCCCACTTAACCCCACGGCTGGCCCCTGTGCCAACTTGTCGGATCCACCCTGAATCCAAGGCGGGCCCGGAGGCCGGCTTGTCGGGTCCCCATCACCTGTGGTAGTATTTTGCCGGATCCTGACCGCAGTTGCCGGCATGCAATTGGCGACAAAGCGGACGCGATTTTTGCGGCGTAGGTGCCGTAGTATCTGGCCGGATCCTGACCGCAGTTTCCGGCATGCAATCAGCGACGAGGCGGACACGGTCTTTGCAGTGTAGATGTGGTAATATGATCTACTTTAGATTGTTGGATCCTGACCGCAGTTGCCGGCATGCAATGGGCGACAAAGCGGGCGCGATCTTTGCGGCATAGGTGCCGTAGTATCCGGCCGGATCCTGACCGCAGTTTCCGGCATGCGATCAGCGACGAGGCGGACACGGTCTTTGCAGTGTAGATGTGGTAATATGATCTACTGTAGATTGCTGGATCCTGACCGCAGTTGCCGGCATGCAATGAGCGACGAAGCGGGCGCGATCCTTGCGGCGTAGGTACCGTAGTATCCGGCCGGATCCTGACCGCAGTTTCCGGCATGCGATCAGCGACGAGGCGGACACGGTCTTTGCAGTGTAGATGTGGTAGTATGATCTACTGTACATTGCTGGATCCTGACCGCAGTTGCCGGCATCCAATGGGCGACAAAGTGGACGCGATCTTTGCGGCGTAGGTGCCGTAGTATCTGGCCGGATCCTGACCGAAGTTTCCGGCATGCAATCAGCGACGAGGCAGACACGGTCTTTGCAGTGTAGATGTGGTAATATGATCTACTGTAGATTGCTGGATCCTGGCCGCAGTTGCCGGCATGCAATGGGCGACAAAGCGGACGCGATCTTTGCGGCGTAGGTGCCGTAGTATCCGGCCGGATCCTGACCGCAGTTTCCGGCATGCGATCAGCGACGAGGCGGACACGGTCTTTGCAGTGTAGATGTGGCAGTATGATCTACTGTAGGTTTCTGGATCCTGACCGCAGTTGCCGGCATGTAATGATCGACGAAGCGGACACGATCTTTGCGGCGTAGATGCCGTAGTATCTGGCTGGATCCTGACCGCAGTTGCCGCCATGCAATGAGCGACGAGGCGGACGCGGTCTTTGCAATGTAGATGTGGTAGTATGATCTACTGTACATTGCTGGATCCTGACTGTAGTTGCCGGCATCCAATGGGCGACAAAGCGGGCACGATCTTTGCGGCGTAGATGTGGTAGTATGATCTACGGTAGATGGCTGGATCCTAACCGCAGTTGCCTATATGCAATGAGCGACGAAGCAAACACGATCTTTGCGGTGTAGAAGCGGCGAACGTGAATTCAAGTCCCTCGTCTGATTGATACTGAGTATAGGAGATCCATCACAATCTCGCGATCTGAGTAACTCAAATGCAGCCGCGGATGATGCCGGGTGATGCCTCAGCATATATCATCTTCTCATACATCCTGCATGCGACAGAAGTAATACACATGGCAGCACAACGTGTAATGAAACACACCTTTGTATCTGAACTTATTGATGAGGGGCAAACACCGAGCGGCAGTACACCTGATGGTACATACGGGCCTATAAAACTTAAACTTTCTCTCTGAGTTAAATGCTCGCAAGAATCCGTCGGTTTGAGCATTATTAAATCTGCCAAGTCGATGTGTATTGTCGGATTAGTCACGATCGATTGCGTGGCCATTATATATGGCGACCAGCCGGACTACAACCCTCGAATTTCACCCCTCACAGATGACTAGTCAAGAATACCAAGGCGAAGTCCCGTCACACTGGACTTTATCCTTTGTTGATGGCATTGCAACCTACATGGTGTCGAGATTCAAGGAATCCCTACAGGGTCAACAACATGTTTCAACTCCAGATCTTCCTCAGGGCGTAGGTTTGGAGACGATTTGCGAGGCTGATTACATGGTAAATAAACTCGTCTGCGCCTATCGCAACAAAGGTAAGGACTAAATACTGCTGCGCTGTCATGCGCTGATACCTGGCGCTCTAGTTATCTGCCACGAGACAGATATAATTCGCCTAAGTGAAATGACTCGGAGAGAAAGCAATATAGAGATTGATCCAAGAGCTGGCCATTGCGATTCGACAGAGACTATACCGCTCGACAAGTTGACAGAACCAGCTGTGGTCACTGATAGGAGCGGTATGGTGCTGTTGTGGTATTTGCCGGCCGCCATTAGCCAGCCAAACCAGGTTGATCTTTATCCATTTAATCACGGCCGCTCAGCTGACTTCTCTCAAAGATGCTCATGTGGGAAAATGTTTCTCTGCTGTCTGAGGTATTACCAGGCACAGTAGATGAGAAGCCCGCGGCGAACTGGCGAACTGCGGCCGAATTTTTCTCCGACAAAGCTGGCCTGAAGGGTGTTATAAACGTTTCTCCGGCCTGGTTTCAGCAGGGGCGCCATGTGCGATACCACGTTTCGTTGTATATGATTAAGCTGATGCATATTCCCGCACTCTGTATATAGGGCGGATGCGCAAATCCGGAGGTATCGTCCCTTCTCAAACGTCAGAAATCTGGGAATGGAGTCCGGAAGTGGCTAGAATTGCTGCGGGATCAGTCCGCAATCTTATCCGGGGCTCTCGCGATTATGCATCCGAACATGTATGCCAGCGGACGCGAAGCATTGGTGAGGCTAGGTCAATGGGCGGAAAGTGCGGGCGATGCGGAAATGCTCGAAGCTCTTGCAATGTGGCCAAGCGTCTACAACGTCGCATCCCTGATGGTAAATCGGGTAAGCCCGTTGCATCTAGACCAGAATGGCCGGCCGCAGTGGCTGGACATTTTGGTCAGCTTCGGATTGTACTCGGATCTGTATTTCATTTTACCGACATTGGGAATGGCTGCTCAGTACAACCCGGGAACACTAATTGCATTATCAGGGCAGCTCTTAGAACACGGCGTCGGCCGTGCGGAGGCAGACCGGGGAGTTCTAGCGTTTTATATGCGGGACAATGTTCACGAGTGTGTTGGAGTTCCGCGATGTCACTACACGCGCCACGGAAAAATATAGAATTATCATGTTACGCGGTGAAAGTAGCGGTACAATATCAACGGCAGTGTTCGAGTCCGAGGATTATGGATTTGCACTCGTCAGCCTGTTGAAAACAGACAGGCTGTCGCTCATATACCTATCAGACGACTGCAGCGCTTTGCGGTTCTCATCTAACATATCTAAAACTCGCTCCACAAGCTCCCTTTTCTTCATCAGACAATCGAGGTCCAAAGGCGAATCTGAATCCGCGGGCCATGTACCCTAGTGATTTCAACAGCTGGACTAATTTAGCTGAAGATGTTCCACATACCAGAAAGTATGCCTGAGCGTGCGCAGTTGTGCGATCAAACCCTCCGCTGAGCATATGAATATTGGAGTAATCAGGAGTGTTCATATACCACCAATGATTCTCAAAGCGGAGATGCTCCGAGTCACCGCTGCGCGGCCTGATCCAAGAAGGAAGAAGCGGCTGTAATTGCTCGGCTACTGTGAAATCAGATTGAGGAATCTTCCGAAGTTCAGCTTGTAGGTCGTGCGCGCTCGTCCCAGCTTTGAAAAAAGCCGTAAGGCAGACTGGGGTGACCGGTCTGGAGGTTTGCCTGGTTGCATACATCGCAAGGATAGTTGAAAAGAAGCGCTGACATTGCTTTTAAAGACACAGCCGATTGTTAATGATCTCATAAAAACTTACTATTTCAGCCGAGGCATGCTTTTTCCAGTCCTTCGGCCAGCGTTCTACCGGCTTATCTCGAAGCATCTTTCCGGCTGCCTCTAGACGACATGCAAAGTAGCAAATGACCATATGAAAGGTGGATTGGTTGACATCTGGGAGAACTGGGTAGTCATCGGACGGCATGTTACCGAATGGTGTACACGGCATGTGTGAAGGTGTAAGAAATGAGACCCACTATGCCATCCGCTCTTTACATGTCTTGTATTAAGTAAGCCACCCAGATATCTATGAAATTACTTGACGGACACACTCTATGATCCATCCAGTATATAATTACCTGCTTATGATCGTGACTGACAAGCTCGACTCTATGATACCGAGGCATCCTTAGCTGTTTGGCACTGCTCCCGAAGTTGCCCATATATGCTCTGCTGCCGAGCTGCATAGCAAGCCTGCCCGTGTGTTCCCTTGTTCAAGGCGTCCATTCGTTTGTGCCGCCACTTCTCCTCCATTTTACTGAAGTAGTTGATTGTCCAGTCAAATTCTGCTGTGAGTATCACAACTTCCTCCTCCCAGCGGTCTCGAGTGGCCTTTGCGCGGAGCCAGTGAACCCGGTAAACTGAAAGCACCATTGACCAGGCCAATAAGTAAGATATGTAAATTGTAAATGCGTTGGCTTACACTCAGACATCCAGTCGTTTCTATCAGTGTCCTTTGGAATGTCCATATTCCAGATCCAAGATTGGGTCGCATTGCGATTTCCCCGCGTGCTTGGATGGGCTGCAGCGGCCGTCACCTTCAGGTCTTCATCTCGCAATACCTGATACCGAGTCAACGTGCCTTCATCCGCATGCAAACATATCATTGCGTTGCGGCATTTCCGATAAAATGCGGCATGCCTCGAGATTGATGCGCCGACGGCATGAACTCTGGACCAAGCGCGGGTAGTTTTGGCATAGTTGGATGCATGCCTGACATCCTTACGAAAAAGGACGGATTTCTCTGCCACAGCCAAACGGATCTCCTGAAGGGCGTCGTTTGCCTGGCCAGCGCGAAGCTTCAATTCTTGTGCGATGAGGCCAATATTTTCGGCTTGCTCGAAATACTTTCGGCCGATGTTAGATGGTAAAGGGAGCTTTACCTGATCAGGTCTCTGGCCACTCAAGCCATCTATAAGGTCTTCGTCTACATCTCCATCAACCTCGGAGTCTGCTTCATCGGCTTCTGCATCATCAGAATTGCAGAATGACATCTGCACCTTTGCTTCAGATATGAATGCCGAGATATCAGCGCTTAGCTTATCCGCTCGTCTTGCAATTGCAAGCCGCTGTGTATCTGTAGCATGATTCCCGATCCGCTTGATATCCATTGACAGTGATATTTGAGCTTCTTCTATCTTTAAACCCCTCGACAGCCAGCTGATTGAGCCTCTCTTGACCCCGATATTTTCTGGATTTGCCTCTAGATAATGTAGTTCAACTGCATGGATGCTAATTGCTTTGAAGTCGTTAGGGAGTATACAAATTGCGAATGTCACAACGGAATACCTTTTGGTAGCTTTAATTCATACATATCCATCGCTGAAGGATTTGCAGCTCGCTGCATGAGAGACTCAGACTCCTGAAATTTCCATTCCTCCCTGGTGGCATCCGCTACTGTTGCGTCCAAGTTGTTGAAGGCTGCGCCAGCTGATGCAGCCGATGCCTTTGCGGACTTCAGTTTCCTCGACAGTGCTGCGGCTGACAAGAGGATTAAAATACAAAGTGAAATAATTAAATTACTCACACATTCTGATCATCTTCATGAAATTGGAGTCATTCATTTGAAAATCCAACAACTCTTGCTGGTGCGGAGCCGACATACCCCGGGTGGAGCCAGACACCACATTCAACATGGACCATAATGTCTCAATGATTTCTCCATCTATCCACCCAGATCCCTGAATGTACAATGGAGCATACCTAGCAAAGCATTCCGGGCGGTGGCCATGCACATGCCATATTCCAATCCCAGGCAGAATCTCCAGATTGGTCGGTAACTGGATGTATTGATTACCTGCTAGTCGAGCCCGAAGCTTCTTCATATATGCACAGTTGATGTCATAAAATACGATCGACCGTGAAATATCACCCATGTTATGCTTGAGAGCATGCGTAATCGAATAATCCATATTGACCTGTCTGAAAGATGTTCGGCCAACACGCAATCTGAATAACTGGCTCATCACACTCACCGTTCACCTTTTTGAAAATCAACCACGGAGTGGGGCACAAAACACCCATGCCTTGCACATGCTGTCGCACCAATTCCTGTGGCTTCCAACCTTCCCCTACTTGCATTCGCTTGGTTGATGGCTTGATGATTGTTGCAATCAGACCTCTATTTCAGACATCAAGTTTACATCAGATATACCCGGAATGGCAAATACAACCACAGACCTCTAGTGGATGATTGGTATCCTTCAAATACATTTGATATTCCGGCCGGGTTACCATATAGCCTCGGCCGTCCATCAGCCAGACCTGCTCATCTGGGCATCTCTCACGCATGTGCTCAGCCTTAAAGTTTCCATCCATTACAAATGTCCTGGTATATTTCCAACTGCAAGGAATTAAAATTCACCGCATTTGAAAAGTCATACTCACTCACTGAGATGCTATATCCTCCTTTGACTGCAAATTGACGCCGGGTTGTGGGCAGGTGGGGCAGAATAACACCAATTCACCTTCCTTTGACTGCAGGCTTTGATGTCTAAAACCATTCCATTTCAGGAGCTTCAGCAAGCGCCATTGTCTCGCAACCCGAATTAAATCGCGATATCGATCCTTGAATGAATGTCAGTGCAAAGCAGAAGACGTCCCGGATGTTGATTTACCAGCACGGCTTTCGGAAATACACTAGATGTGATTCTTCGTAGCTTTGCAAAGTAGTTCATGCCGGCAGTGCCACATTCCAAGTTGTCCCGGACAAAATCATCCATTACAGCAAAGGTGAATGCTGTTTTCGGCTGTTGCAACGTGGCTGGAAAGAGTTTTACCTTCAGCAACTGCATGTATATTGGCGGGCAATCATTGCAGCAGCAATAATTGACAGTGAGGAAATGTACTCCAGTGACATCGACTATAGTCATATAATCTGTATGAGTTGGTGGCCGAAGGTGTGCCGGTATACCGTCAGTGTCGTACCACTCTTCATCCTCCGTTGGACCGAATGGCAGGCCATTTGCTGCAGTCCTATTCGGACATGGCTGACCTCCATGGCCGAGGTAGAGCTGTAGGCCGGCCTCCAGGAGTGTTAATAAGCCGAACTCTGATTGTTTTGCATTCAACTTACTAGATTTAAAGAGCTGTCCTCAAAATAATCTCCAGTCCACTGCTGGATGCGATGGAATGGTAATGCAAAGTGCTGCTCCTTGGTGCATCTGGTGCATAAGAGTGGCTGGCCAAAGCAATCGGAACAACGGTACACTCCATCCGCTTTACATTTTATGCATTGCCTGGGATTTGGTGGAGCTTCCAGATCCAATAAACCTTCCAGGAACTCCTCCTGATGCGGGAGCCACTCCCGAAGATAGTCATTTCCTGCCTTTTAATTTGAGCCAGCGGTTTTCGTTAGCAATTTCCCCTTTTACCAGACAAATGCTGCTTACCTTTGTGTGAGGGATACGCAGTGGGGTGATGTCATCGAAGGTATCCTCAGGCGGGAAGTCATCCAAAGGTGGAAAAGATTGAAATGTGGGAGTTCCTCCAACTGACTTCGTCGGAGAAGATTGTCCACTTTGAGGATGCCTCTGCCGGCCTCTGTCAACCTTGAGTCTCACAGGCCTTGCCCGTTCACCATGGACAGTGGATTTCGTTACCCACGCAACGTAGGTCAACTTGGATCTTTCAAGCTTCTTTTTGTTGGGATCCTTCGGCATGGATGTTACACAGATCGTCAACAAAGTCTGAAATCTTCTGGAAATGGATAGAACGTACAGCAACTTGGAAGTTGCACAGGCTTTGGGTAGGGATGGAGTGACGTACATTGGCAATGGTGCAGTATTTACAATAACCAATCCTGCTACCAATACCCATGAGCCAAATTTTCTCCGCTGCATCATTTACTATCATGCATCAACAAAGACTCTTGTATCGAGCTACAACCAACAGCTTTGCAGGACGACTGAGGGCCATCGGTTATGAGGCAACTAAATTTACCCGGGGAATTCCATATAAAGATATGTACGGCTCCGGAGAAGTTCTGATGTCGGGTAATGCTTCGGTTATGACCCGACTCGGCTAAAACACATTTTCATTAATGCTAAAATGTGTTCTAAGGTCCTTGCATCTAGTGAGAAGATTCTCAAAAGCAACCGAGGGTAAGAGTGGCAGCGTGGGGTTATTCAACTCAACCACCATTACACTCTTGCAATGTCGGACACTGAGTCACAATATGCACGCTCTGAATATCAACGCAGCGAGTACTATGATAGCGAGGAGGAAGGCAATGAAGAAAGTGAAGGGGAGCTGCCGCTTAAGGGTGAAGAAAATGACGCTAGTGTCAGAGAAGGTAAGTTCGGTGTGTTTTGTAGTTACATCTCACTCATTCTTGCCAGATAATACTAAGGAGGATGCAAACATTAGGCGTGAGGAGGAGGACGTGAACCAAGTGACTGGGCCATCCAGTACGGTGATTCAAGCAAAGCCGACATCCACATTTGCTGGACCGGTAATGGAGATTTTGAAAACTGGATGGCCTATTTGGAAGGCTGCCCCGAACACGAATGAGCGAAAGAAAATTTGGCGTCAAATCGGCGAGCAGCTGCATGCACTAGCAGAGTATAAGTCCTTGGAGCCGAAAGAATGGAAAGCACGATTGCAGGTCAGGCTAGAGGATACAGACGAGCCTTAGGACTGACCAAGAGAGTAGATCTTCCGGGCATGGATGCATAGCCAGGGTAGAGTTCGACAGAAACGAAAATTCATGAAACTGGGTCAAGAGTGGACAGCACGGTCAGTAATTCGACAAACAGAGAGGGAGCGAATCCGGAGTATCATTGAAAATGAACTTGGAGGGGAGGCCGGACAATCCAACATCAAATACTATCAAAAGGCGGTTAATATTCTGGTCAGTCGATTAACAGCCGATGAACTGAGGGCGGCGGATGAAAAAGCAGCGCAATGGAACAATGATGGAGCGCCGGATGCTGAACAGCTTCGGTTGAGTACAATTCCGAACAGTGTAGGCCGCGACATACTGATTCCGGGTTTCTAGATTCGCCAACCGGGGAGCGTATAGAGTGATGAAACAATTTGCGGAAGAGATCTGGAGAAAGGGAGGGATGCGAATAATCATCATGAGCGGGCACAAAGATGATGGAGGACACGTCATTTCACAACTGTGAGTGCTAATTCATTGAAGGCATGCAGGCGCTGACATGGTGTCAGATATGATTTCAACAATATGATTGCCGGTGGGCCGGCATTTGAAGCCGAAGAAAAGACGTTGGACCCATTTGGAAAGTTCTTCCTAAAATGCTTTCCTGACGAAGAACGTGAAGAGACTAGCGCAGATTCTGCAGAGAACAACAGAGGCAGACCCAAACATCGATCGCACATTGCCGCTAGAGAAGATCAAATCAAGCTTGTGACGAATGCGGACGGAGGTATATGGATTCCGGACATTGAGGCTGCGACGCGGGGGGAGATGCAGTCCATGATCCGAGGATTCCTGACCGCGCATTACAGTGAGTGTACCGCATATGAGGCATATGCGAGCCGTAATGGATATACAACAGGGCAAACCTCCGGCAAACCGAAGATAGCTGCGCCATTCAAAAAGTTCCCAAAGTGGGAGCGAAAGCTATTTCGCCAAAGGCACATCCCTGAAGGTTTCTCTTTCCGAGACGATCCAAGCCACATCCCAGTAGGCGACGCCCGCAGATTCCTTCAATTTATCCAGGAGCGACAACGCGAACATCCCAACGATATATTTGAATTCAAGTATTGGCTAGATGGCGACGTCGTTGCAGATCCAGTTGATATGTTGGACCAGCCTTCGGCAGATGATGATGCATCTTTCGAGGAGGACGAAGAGGCCGAGGTTGAACGCGCGGCCGGTGGAAATTCAGGAGCATCGGATGCCGAAGGGGAGGTAATTCATCAGGGCATAGGGAGCCCTCTCACGGCGCAGCTTTCTTGGAGAGCGGATGGAGCAGAAGGCGATGCAGCGCAGCACCGAGTGGCCTCGAACAAAGCGGCAAAACACTCGCGAAAGTCTCAGAAACGGTCGTCTCGCTTTCGGGATGCTACACCTGCTCCACCCACGTTACGCGCTATAGGTGAAGGAACACCTCGAACTAACAGCGATGATATCGGTATGTTAGCGCAAACTAGTACATTCCTTTTCAACTTAACATTGGATGTGGCAGGGAATGCGGCGGTGCACCGGGCGTTTTTGGAGGTTCCAATCATCGCTTTGGATGATACCACCGAAGGGGACAGGTGGAGCCAACCTGGACACCATGGAGCAAATGGAATATTGAAGTCTGCGATGAAGAAGAGTGCTCACGTCAACCTCGATGGCATCGCTGAGCAACCCAAACGCGCAAATCAGAATCCGCGGCCCAGACAATCAGCTTCACCATCAGCGGGCGGAAGGATGAGCTCTCTTCCTACCACAGAGAAACCTGGAAAAAGGCCCAAGGTCGTTGCTGGCCAAAGTCATCGTGAAACGGAAAGGCCGTCCCCCTCTGAGCCAGTTGGAAAAGTAGCAGATGACATAGTGGCCGAGAAAGCCCCATCGCTGCCCCGACACAAAGCCGCAGGAGGGCTTCATTTGGGCATGGACGCAGTAGCGCAAGAGGCGACTGGTGCCTCCCGTCCAAAACCTCGTCCAATAGGGAAAGGGTCCCCAGGAACAACAGCAGCGGCTGTGGCCGGCATATCTTTCGCTTCGTCATCGGCCGTTGAACCATCGGATCCACCCGCGGCCGGACCGAAGCCGACTCCGCAACCAGCCAATCCTGAGACAAAGGAGAAAGCGCACTATAACGGACACCTTCATGTTGAAGGAAGCCTGGATGAGGTTCGTATTGAAGAGAATCACCGTCTTCCAAGCCAGCAGAAAGGACCTCTCGGAGAGGAAAATGCGAGAGTCAGCAAAGCTCGACCAAAGAGCCGGCCTCACACACATGCGTTGCAATCTGTCTCCCCGACTCTAACTGCAACGAATGCCACCTCTCCAAAGAATTCAACTGCGACCTATGGGTCTGGAAACGCCAGAGAGTCAACATTTCGCCGAAACGGCGTCGCATCCGAGAGCGTCGATCGTCCGGATGGCAGTCTGCCAAACGAACCAGAAGGTGCTGCCAGAGGAAACAATTTACCCGGAGATTCTAGCGGCAATATGGAGGCGGATCAAACACAGAGACAAATGCGCGCCGACCGAGCTAGGAGCGGCGCGCATCCGCCGGACAACGAACGGCCGAAATCACCCAACGAACTAGAAGGTGCTGTCAGAGAAGGCAATACCCCCAGAGGTTCTAGCGGCAATGTGGAAGCGGATCGAAAACAGAGACAGATGCGCACCGACCGAGCTAAGAGCGGCGCGCATCCGCCGGAAAACGAGCGGCCGAAGTCACCCGGAGCCACGCCTTCGGCAGCCGAAACCCCAAGAAGATCTTACCGCGTGCGGAAGGCAACCGTCCCGCCAGATGCGGATGTGGAAACCCCGGAAAGGAAGGTCAAAAAAAGGAAAGCCCCTTCAGTCAACCTACCCCCAGCTAAGAAATCGAAGTCAAAGTAGCCGGCCTTCGTTATGTTAAAAAGCCGGTCGATTTCTATCGACAGGCCGCCTTCACTACATGGTAAAGTTGTACATAGTCCATAAATGTATCATACATGTCTGAAATCTCTGAGCAACAATCAGAATGACGGTTTTCCAAATCCGCCGATTTGGCCTTCTCCCTCGTCGTCCATCAGCTGATCTACGGCAGAGTCATTGTCTACTAACTGCTCTGAGGAACTTCCTGAAAAAAGCCCTGTTACAGATTGCAATGGTGACAGCGCTGCAGCATCGGAAAGGGAGTCAATAACCGGTAGAAACAGGCTTGGCAACGTTGGCGGCAGACTAGCTGGGGTGGTCCCGCGGGAGGCCGCTGCTGATCCGCGATCGAGGAATTGCGGAATTCTGGACATGAATGGGCTCGGCAAAGGTGGAAGCGGCTCATCTGGCGTTGTTTGGCGGAATGTTATGTTGGAGGTAGATCCGCCTAGAGCTCTTGGAGTCGGGGTAGAAACTCTACGTTGTCGGTTGCTGCGAGGGGGCGTAATCTGATCCTGCATTTCGACATCTGCTGGCCCAACCAAATCTGAGGTTGCACCGGCTGGATGCGCGCTTGCGAACGGGTATCGCAATTTGGACCCGCCAAGGTCACCGGCGGTCCTTTTGACAAGGTCGCCCATAGTCTTTAGCCCCGCCTCCAGTTGCTCGATGCACTGTTCCAGCGATTTGTTCTTTGTTTTGAGCCGAATGTATGCCTCGGAAAGGCGCTTCATGTCACCATCGGCCGTCAACCCGTGTCCGACAGCCGCCGGAACAACGAAGGGTTTGCCAGACTTTTTCCTGCTGGGAATAGCGACACCATCGAATACTTCTTGCTCTACATTTAGTGTGAATCGGAGCTTGGATTTTCAGAAACATACCTCTGGGTTTGATGGGCTGACTGCGGTTCTCAAGCATGCGTTCCTGCGAGCGAACGAATACCGCCTTCATATTAACCGGCTGTTTCAACGGTTCGCCCCGCTTCGCGGATGATTCTCGCCGTCCAACACTTTGCAACTCGGCTTGATCTTTTGCCTTCGATTTCGATCTCGATGGAGATGTCGAGGGGTGATGAGAGCGAATGCGCTTTGCTGGCGGTGGGGAGGAGGACGTGGAAATTGCCGGCATTGTGGAGCGCGTTTCCGACGTCGACGGAGCCGGCGTCGGTGATGCTTGTCGCTTGCGGCGGCCCGGCGTGTTCGGCCCACGTGACTTAGAGCGATTGTTTCCTCGCCGTTGATGGGCCATGGTGCAAGCCGTCTTGGCCTTCTTGCATGTTCCGCAGGCAAGTCCCGGCCGGAGCATACATTGTAGACCTTTCCTAGCACAGCGGTCGCATTCAACCTTCTCTCTCACCGACCCGGAAGGTTGGACTGCGGATGGGGGCTTTGAACTCGCACGAGCCGGGCGGCTGCTGGACCGCGTTGTGCGGGACGACTCCTGGACCCTTGTACGCGAGCGGCCCCGCGTTTGTTCCTCGTCATCGTCTGAAGGAACCATGTTATTGGCGAATGAGACGTCAGCGAAAGAACGTACCTGACTGTCCAGGCCATTTGAGGGTCGTATCGCGGCCAATCGCGCCCGGGCTGCCGTCAATGTGCTTCTCTGCCAGCGGCTTCTGCGTCCGGTTGGCTCCATGCGCCGCCTCTGTGGAATGACCGTCGCTGTGAGCTTTCATCTTTCCTTTTCCCTTTCGATCCTGAGTCGCCGCTGCGGTTGTGTGCGATGTCTCTCTAACCTTCTCCCGTCCGCGCGACTTATCGCCCGCGGAAATCGCATTCGGATGGCGCTGCGCAGTCTCCTGGAGCGCGACATATGATCCGGTGTCTGCAGCTTCATTTGGGGCGTTCGGTGAAGTGTCCGGCCTCATGGGTGCAGAGCCTTGCTCCTCGGGTGCGTTTTGAATACGAAGCCACTTGTGGTTCGGATTTGGGCTGATGTCCAGATCGCGGATGCGGTTCCAGCTTGGCCACATATCGTTTCCTATCTCTGCACAATGGATATCGCAAGCCACGACCCACTTGGGAATTGGGACTGTGCCATCCCAAACGCTGTGTATAATGGCCTTCAACGTGATCACTAATGTACCGCGTAGTTCATACTTTCAACGACGCACCAGCTGCTCTCTAATCGCCGCTGTGGCCTCCTTCCAAGAGTCGGCCAGAGATACTCCATCCGGAGGATTCCCGCCGACGCGCGTATTCATAATCTTCTTCATTGCGATTATCGCCTCATTGACGACGCGTTTGGTGGGGAACATAGTTGGAGCGCTGAACATGACGGGTCTAGCACAGTGGTTAACGTGGAGGTAAAAGCTGGAAGTGGTTCCGCGGGTGGCACCTTAGAAGGTGGAGGACGCGCCTGGTACCAAATACGCGCAATGTTGCTTAGTCATATACGCAGGATACAGCTGTTATTCGCTGTGGTCTCGCGAGCCCGTGACATTCCATTCGCACGCGCGCTGTTTGAGATCAAGGTTCCGCCGCTCGCAAATCAAAACCGGCCACGCAGATAACGTCTCAGCGGAATGTCCATGGATAAGCGAGTCAGATTCAAAGTACCAAGTGCGTAGTGGTATAATATCCGCCGGCTAAGCTAACCATCTCGCTCTTGCAGTATATCCAGAGAAGACAGATAAAGCCGGCCAAAGGATCGGCCGAACTGATGATTACGGTAAGATGTTCGCGGCCCAATCGAAAGCTGATATACATCGCAGTTTAAAACAAAGTCCACGAGCCCGCTAGTTGCGGAACGCAATGGCCGGCTGGGCCGTCACCCGGTATGTTTGACGACCACGATTTGGAGCTCGGAGAGCTCGACATTCCACCGGACCCAAGAGCCGCAGATAGCGGGCCTCTGAACTATTCACTTGATTTAGAGCTTGGGGATATCGACATACCATCTCCTCCGGCAAGCCAAACCGGTCACAGTGACTATGACATCGATCCAGATGATTTGGAACTTGGTGATATCGACATTCCGCCACCACCTGTGGCTGGTGCATTGCACCTAGAAAGTGACCTGAGGGTCGCAGCTCCTCCGACCGCGATGAATCTTGCTGGAGAGCTCCATGAGAAGTCGAACGAAGAGGATCTGGACCTCGGGTACTTCTCCATCCCGTCGTCCCCATCGACCGCAGACACCAGTTCAATATTCACGACAGCGCCAATATTCCCAGCTCAGCTTTCGCCTCTGCAACCTCTAAAGACGACGTCTGAGTCGCAAAAAGCACCTTTGTCAGTCGGAATATCTAGGTGTGTTGCCTCAGTTTAGTCTCATTTCTTACGGCTGCAAGCTTGCACTATTTCCACAGACAGACAGATGCAGACATGGATATCGATCCCAATCAGGAAGTCGCTGGTCGGTCAGCCTGGGCAGATGGTATGCGGAATACGCGGCAGCGGAGGGCTTACCTTGTGAGGCTGGAGAGGCACCTTACATCCAGTACGTCTTCCGCGAGCATTGAGTGGTGTATCGTCTGACTATGACCTGAGAAAGTTCATTCAGCGGCATCGCATATTCGCACTTATATGGGGGGAGAAGGAATCGACGTCTCGCTCGTCCAGGAGCACGGTGAGACAGCAATATATCGCTATATCATCCGTCCAATCTCCAATTCTGTGCAGTATTTTCTGACGCTGCAGTGTTTATTCAAAGAACCGGGCAGAATCCACACAATATTAGAGGGAACGGCGTGGTATCCAGGCGTGTTAATATGCCGGTCCAACAGGCTATCGAGATTTCCGGGAGGGAATTCATTACCGAGAGCGAGGTGCGGCGGAGGGCGCTGATACAACAGAAGGCCTTGCTTGAGTTGTTAGATGGACTGGAGCAGTTGAGTATGTAGCGGATCCAATAGCTACTCGCGCGGACATCCAGCTTTAATGTATCTGCCCGTAATGTACGCCGTCTCGCATGCATGAGGTATGCTTTATCCTACACTCTGTTGGCTGGCCTGATAACCGCATTGGTCTAGCCGGTGTGGCGGGATCCGTCTGTTCAGCACGACTACCGGTCTGCCACAACATACAGCGCGCGCGCTCGGCTAATGGCGAATGTCGACCATCAGCGAACGGCCCACCGGCTGCCCCATGCTTGCAGGCTAATAAAGTAACCGACATAGCGAGATCCACATATTTGCCGCGACAGACCGTCGCTTTCGGACCGACAGGCTCGCATACCTCTTGCGGCAGAAGCTCACTCTACCGGACGTACGCTGCTGGACCTGAAGGCCAACCGCATTCGGGCGGCCATTACGCCAGGCTCTTGCGGAACGATAAGCATATTCGGCCTGGCGCCCCGCGGAACCCGACATTATCCGGCCGATGTGGGCCCGCTTGTCTGCGATGGTCAGTAATCCTCGGCAGATAGTGGGCAACCTCGATCGCCAAGGCCGACCATTCTCCAGCCATTATTAGGCTCTCCTGGGGAGCCCGAGCGGATCCGGCCGGCGTGGGCCCGCTTGTCAACGGCTGTCAGCCCTATTCGGCAGACATAGGGCCCCCGCAATGCCCAAGGCCTGGCTTTATCTAGCCATCAATTGGCCCGCCCGCCTGTGGGACCCGCCATGATCCGGCCGATGTGGGCCCGCTTGTCTATGGCGGTCAGCCATTTTCGGCCGACAGAGGGCCCCTTGATCGCCAATGCTGACATTTCTCCAACCATTTACGGGCCCGCCAACCTGTGGAACCCGGCAGGATCCGGCCGATGTGGGCCCGCTTGTCTACGGCGGTCAGACCTGTTCGGCAGACAGTGGGCCCCCATGATGGTCAAGGCCGGCCTTTCTCCAGCGATCAACGGGCCCGCCAACCTGTGGAACCCGGCAGAATCCGGCCGATGTTGGCCCGCTTGTCTACGG
>JBBPTU010000407.1:0-25156 GCA_038094295.1 Tylopilus aff. beelii | reverse complement strand
ACACCATGATCCGAGCGTGTCTCGTCCTTTGACTCTGATTTATGTATGCCTACTAGTACCGACTCCTTTGTGACTTGAACTCGGAGAGCGAGGGAGTCCGGAGGCAACGATAGCATGAACCAAGATTAATATTTGGATGGCGGGGTGCGATACGATTACCTAACTATTGACCCACTGGCTTCTCTCTTTAGTGGTGCTGGCTCCAGACTTGACGTGCAGGGTCGGGAGAATATCCATCTGTTTATGAATTGATGAGGGAATGTTTGTTCGAGGTGGAGGATGTCTTCGAGGTCGGACGGTTCGGTCACGCCCATTTTGCTGTGGACGTCATCGGTTTTGAGCAGCACACTGCGCCATCCAAGTTCACTCTGGTCACTCGACGTTCTGGCCTGGCATCAAGTGCATTTGCAGACACCGTGACCTCATTCCTTTTGGATATCGAATTGAGCCCTCGGAAGATGGTCGATGGGGCCTAGGCTACGTGTGGTTGTCGGCAGATCAGAACAAAGTGCTGGCGCTATCACGCCTGTTCGCACGGCCCTGTTGTTGAACGAAAGATGCCACTGGCATACGATGCACGTGCCAGTGGAACACAATTTACAAGTGGTTATAACGATATATTACACGCATGAATGGGCGGGCGTGGGCTAGACGTCGCTTGTGCGTCGGCATTCAAGCCAACAACACCATACGCTCTGTTGCTCCGCTCGCCATCCACGCAGACTCAACAACGACACCAAGACCGACGCGTTCGCTCACTCGCCCATCGTCGCGCGTGTTCTGCACTGCCAAGACGTGCAACAAACACCCATAGTATCTCTCCCCCCACGTCGTTTCGTCCCAAAGCCCGGAAGGGCCACTGCAGCGCGAGAGCACGACGAACTCGAAGACGGACGGGGATGGCGTCGAGGCAGGCAAGACGACTCGCCCGGCGTGACCAGGCGACGCGCTGTCGTTGCCGTCGACGTCTGCAAGGACGAGGTGAAAGAGAGCGTGCGCCGCGCACGGCCAGTCTGCGTTCATCCTCACTACCCGGAAGCGCGTACACCCCGTGCGAAAGACGAGCGTCCCGCTCGGGGGCGAAAGGTCCAGGATTGGGATCGCCTCGCTTGGATTGCCCTGCCGTGCGATGATGTATTTGTATGGTGGGACGTGCCAGTCCGCGCCGTCGTCAACGCACCAGGTCGGTCGGATTCGTCTGACGTCCAGTCGGACGACACCGCCGTCTTCATCGACGAGATGCCACATGGAAATGAGGGACTCTGCAGGATCGGGATGACGGTCTCCATCTACCCCGTCCAACATGAACGATTCGATTCCGTAGTGGACTGCTCCTTTCCATCCCGACCATGCCCACGACGGCCAGGGCGAGTGGACGGTGCCAGGCGCGACACGTCGTGTATGCGCCATATCAAATCTTGGGTGCCATAATAGAGAGATATCGAGGTTTCTAATCCACATCCCGAATCGGAAGGCTTCTTTGGGGTTACTGCCCGAAGGTTCGAGGACTCTGGTCATCGCGTTGGTCAAAGCCGTTATTGCCGCGAGTATATCCGTGTCAACAGTTAGATGACGCCCAGAATATTGTTCGATAGCCTCTTGGTAGGCCCTGAAATTCATCGAAGTGGTTTTATACGCCACGAGAGGGGCAAGTTCATATCTAGAGTAGCGCATTGGATTCGAAGCTCCTTGCTCTGGATTGCTGCCCGTAACTAAATCTTCACACCAAACGTCCTTCTCGCACTGAAAATACACCTGGTGTTTGGTAAAGTACAATCGGCGTCGTGATAGCAAGGCCTCCTGGAACGTCCAGCCTCGCGTACTCCAGGTGGAGTCGGTGGCAGCCTCTGCAAGTGAAGGAAGTGGGATCGAAATATGAAGCCCTTGGACACATCCGATATGTTGATCGACTGTCCGGGATCCATTCCCGATGCCGGCAAGCCCGCTCCGAACGCTCGCTCCAGTCGCAGCGATAATCGTGAGCGCAGCTCGACCGTAGACACGGTCCATGATAGATATTTGTGCAGCCTTATCTTCTTGACTATCTTGGATGATGCATAACGCATCTATCCACAAGTACCGCTCTCCGATCTGGCGTGTGAGTTGTATGGCGTCGACGATTGTGGCTGGTAGGATAGACTCCTCGAACCCTGAGGGGCGGTTCCGCGCTCCTGCATTTGCTGTCGACGTCCAATAGTCTTCTCCAGGTCCTCCCCAAACGTAACTGAGAGCTACATAACGGCAATTCCGTCCTGCACGAACCAGAGACATCCTGATCACGTCCACCATGCGTACAAATTCGGGTAAATCCTCCTGCCCAGACTTCCACGAAAGGGCCCCACACGCATCTCCGTGCGCGCGTTCGCAAAGCTTCAACCAGTCTTTGATCAAACGGACGTTGACCTCGTCCTCGACTCTGCGTCCATGAAAATCTCTCGAGCGCCCGACCCTGCGCGAGTCTTCCTCCAATAACTGTATATCCATGTAAAGAATTGCTTTGGTGGCGATCAGAGGGATCGTTATCTCGTGTGGTCGAGTGGCGTGGATGAAGAGGCGGTGCATCTGTTTTTTCCTGTCGAGATTAGACATGACACTGCCGGAAAGGTCGGCGGACATGGAAAAGTTGGTTCCCAGGACGTTTGCGTGGGGAAAGTCATCTAGGCGCCATCGACGCTGAATGAGGTCGACGAGGAGCCGGCAAAATGAACAGCGATCGCTTCTCTGAGTTATGTCTAGAAAGGAGCCCAGTGGGACCGCTTTTGCCTTGGGAAGGCCGTCACGGAATAACTTCTTGAAATCCAATGCGGCGCATGTCGTGCAGAGCGGCGTCTCCGAGTTGGAAGTGACTGGTTCAGCAAACGCGGAGCGAAATTTTTCTCGAAGACGTCCGATTGCTCCGGACATCGGTATGGCCTTGCTTGCTGGAAACAGATGCGTAATGTGAGAAGGATATTGGTAGAGCTTCGTGCATCGATCCTCTTACGCTACTATTAAGAGGTCATCAATGGTCACTGGTGACACCGAGAGATTAGCAAGGTATGAAGCCTGGAATCGAATGATGATTAAAGAATACACACACAACTCGCACGGAAGAAGAGCTCTGCAGTGACTGGCAGGAAATATGTGGACGAGATGGTCTATTCGAAAGAAGTTCTGGCAGAAAAGGCTCAGGCACCCTTCGAGTCAGTAGGAAACTTCGATCGAGTACTTTCCCACGACCACTGTTCGACGACCTTGTTGTTCTCAGCAGTTCTCGCTCGATTAGCTACGAAGTCCTCAGCGAGATGTGACTCATGCCATTACACGGAATTCGCAGTTATACATGCTGTTGTTCCAGAGCGCAACCCCCTTCATGGTACATGATGAGGCCCTACTCAGACTATGCTAAGAATGCAAAGGGTCAATCTTCTTTTTCATTGCCTCCCAGTCCTCCCGATTTACCATGGATCGGAAATGTCGTTGGACTCAATACAAGCAAACCGTGGTTGTCATACAGCGACTGGGCAAAAGCATATGGTATGCAACACGTGTGTGGTCCTCGTTGCCCGCTCATGCAAACATTTGTAGGCGATCTAGTTTACTCACGGCTCTTCGGAAATGATATGATCATAATCCATTTAGAAAAGGTTGCGAGGGACTTGCTCGAGAATCGTTCGAAGTACTATTCAGACCGTCCCAACCTTATCACGAACGAAATGTCAGTGTTCATTCTAGCTATCGTATTATAGATCTGATTCGTCGTCTAAGGGGTGGGATAGGCTTTAATTCTGTAATGCTACCTTACGGCGACAAATGGCGACTACACAGGCGATCTTTCCATCAGACGTTCAGGGCAGATTCCGTACACAGATTGCCTGTTCAACATCGTAAGGGATGTCAGCTCCTTCGGCAGTTACTCCATGCCCCGGAACGATTCGCTGACCATGTATTCGAGTGCGTCATCAAAGTGAACTTGATGAGGAGGACTAACGCTGCGCTGAGATACACGGCTTCTGTCATGTTGAACAGTGTATACGACTACGATCCACGGCCTGAGAACGATGACACGATCAATATCGCAGCCGATGTGCTTCGAATTGTTGTCCCTGCGAATTGCCCAGAAGTAGCGTTTCTTGTTGAAGCCCTCCCAGCATGTGAGTAGTCTGCTCTCAGGTTACAACAGTATCTTGAATGTTACCCAGTGTTGTACTTCCTGTCGTGGTTTCCGGGTATGTCATTCAAAAGGCGGATGGCCACTGCCAGGGAATTCTCAAAGGTGTACATCGAGAAGCCATTCGCGTACTCGTTACCAAGGATGGTAGGCAAATGTGACTTTGTGTTTATAGCATACTGACATTTCCGACTACGGAACTCCAGCACTGTACCGTCCATGGAACATGACGCACTTCAGTATGCCGAGAAGAATGGCCCCCAACCTGATGGGTCATGGATGACAAACCTCAAAGACGTGGCTGCGACCGCTTTCTTTGGTGCGCTGCTTTGTTACTCTGAGAAATAGTTTATCTATATGTGTCATTAGCTGCGTCAGAGACAGTGCGTGGTGGACATACTCGAAATTCTTATCATTGACTCCGCCTCTGTGAAACAGTCGGACTCAGTTTTGATGACGTTCTTTCTCATGATGGTGACAAATCCAGAAGCTCGGAAACAGGCTCAGGCCCAGATCTAAGACGTGGTTGGCAATACAAGGTTGCCAACAATCAACGACCGATCTTCATTACCCTACATCGATGCTATTCTTCGAGAGATACTCAGATGCAATCCCCCAGCTCCTCTGTGTAAGTGACTCTGGATAGTGGACCTGCGCCTGCTATTAACTCTCTGATTCAGTGATTCGACATGCTAGTACAGATGACGACGTTTACGATGGGTTCCATATTCTGAAGGGTGAGTCCTGGTCATGTAACGTGTTCTGGCACGCCTTGATGCATGTCGCCAAAAACTATCGTGATGGTGAACATCTGGTAAGGAGTCACAGCTATGCTACTGCAGTCTGAAACCTGTCATTTGTCCTGCTAGGTCTATGATGCACGATGAATCTAGGTACCCAAACCCAGATAAATTCCTCCCTGAGCATCATCTCGACGATGACGGATCTCTCAAACCCGACAATTACGAAGATATCGTCTTCGGATTCGGCAGACGTGTCTATGTGGGAAGACACTTTGCGGACATGTCTGTATGGTCTCTAATCGCCAAGGTATTAGCTGCGTTCAAAATTTTGAACCCTCTGGACGAAAACGGGGCGGAGGTTCCTGTGGAGCCGAAGTATTCCGGCGGACCCGGAGTGCAAGTTATGCATTCCTGACCTGTGCCCCGTCTCCACAAGCGCGTTGATTGTACGGACAGACACCTCCTTCCATTCCGATGCAGGATCGTGCCTTGAATGGACGGGATGGACGCGGAGAAACTGGAAGAACTCATTACAACTAGTGGCGATTAGGTTGGCTCGTGGTCAAGTAACTGCTGCCATATGCATTTCGTCCGACGATATTTTACTTCCCTGCTTCGTTCAAGTTGTACTTTGAATGGCGAATCACCATGCCACGTGTACGATTAATCTGAGAAGACAGTGCATATGTACCCGATAGTGGCGTCCCTGCCGATATCGCACTGCGGCGGATCGTGATCCGGAATAGTGAGCGGCTGTACAGTTCTTCTTTCAGCACACTGAGTGCAAGTGCTCACCGGCATGCAATCTGAGCGACCCCGGAATTTTAGGTCCAGGACAAAATGGTTCAGGTGTGCCGTAACATCCTTGGGCAGAACTTGTAGTACAGTGTCAATTTTCAAATGCGGCCTTGATCTCACCTCAACAAGATCCTCACCGTGGGCAAACGCGTGTGGGAGCGATGGTATCGTGCCTCCAGCAACAGGCCGACTCTTTGAATCGACTCTTAATTCAGTTACTTCACTTTTCACTCGCCTGCACACTAATCCATTTGCCTGCCAGATTGCGCGTTCAAGGACGTCTACCAATTGCCGCTCGCTGTCACTTGGACAACTTGAAGTTATATTTCCCACTGGCATCAATAGGCCATCATACTCTTCTGCTATTCGAGTGCGTAGAATGCCGTATTATTCAGTTCGTGGTCTATGCGCCCTGTCCTTCTGTGATTCCCTATCTTCGTGGTAGATATGGCACAAAGCGCGTTCATCGTGTGCCACATTCATTCGGCTTGCCCGATTCGACGCTGACTAGATAGATGTGAACCTAACAGATCATTACTCCGGACTTTTTAGTGATGATGGGTCCTTTCCGAACGATTCTTCAAGCTAGCTGACGTATCCACACAGTTTGGTAAGGCTTTGCAACTTTACGACAGCCGGTCTATGAAGGCTACCGTCACAAGAACACTCGTTCGTAACGCGACAACTGACTCAAGGAGTGCTCGCAGCAATCAACTGCTCCAGCTTCTCAGCGTCCATCCAGGGTATCCTTGGCACGAACCAGCACTGAAACGGAAGCGGCCTTCTGTCCACAGAATCGACATCACGTCTCGGACAAAACGGATAGCGAGCACCCACTCACAAGGTAACCACACCAGAAAACCTGGGTTCGATCTCGACCTCGTTCCCGTTCTCGTCCAGGGGCCTCATGATCCTGAATACGGCCAACACCTTGGCCATCAGCGCCCATACCGACACGTCGGCAAAGTGCCTCCCGACGCATGTACGTCTGCCGAATCCGTACGCGATGTGTTCTGTATCGTTGGGCTTCAGGGAACCGTCGTCATCGAGGAATCGCTCTGGAAGGAACGCATCCGGGTTCGGGTACCTAGATTCATCGTGGGCCATCGACCTAGTAAATCGATCGATTTGGTGCTCAGCGATCCGTCTGCAAGGGAAAGGGGACGACCCTGACCACAGATTTGTCATGAACAAGGCACCTGTGAGAGGAAGTCAGTGGGTGTTCGACTGTTCGAAGAGACCATCTTTTATCTACCCTTTGGAATATGGTATCCGCAATAGACGCCATCATCTACGGCAGCGTGAGGAACCGCTGGGCGAGAGGATCAGAATCGAGCACTACACAATGGATGGAACAGTATACATAATGGGACGACTGGACTATAGCGGTGCGTTTCCCGAAGGATGGCATCTATGAAAGGTAAGTGAAGTCGATCGTCCATTGTAGGCAGCCTCTCCTTGCCAACTACAGCGTCGATTTTGGCCTGTGCTCTTTCTTGCACACTCGGATTCAACATCATCATGAGAAAGAAGGACATCAGGAGTCCATGGGACTATTTTGGCAGTATCATCAGTGAGATTCACTAGGAATGTGAGTATGCTCACGCACTGTTTCCGAGCCAGCTACAAGTGTAGGGGAAGCATGTAGGGCTGTCCAAGATTTAAACCAGCATATAATCTACTCACCAAAAAAAGCCATCGCAGCAGCTCCCTTGAGTTCTGTCATCCACGCTTGATCAGGACATATACCCTTTCCCTCTAAACTTTGAAATGCATCCTGTACCATGGATGGCCCAACGTCATCCGAGTCATGCTTTACGGAATATTAGGTGAGTACGTGGGGCAACATTGACCCTCACCAGTCTCTGTAAAGAATACTCGAATGCAGTCTCGACGTAGTGTTTTGCAAGCTTGCTCGCATGCGCCATTTCCGTTCTGAACGACATTCCAGGAAGCCATGCTGGGAGCTTCGATACTGAACAACATAAAATTCCTTAGATAATCACAAGGTGGGGCACTGCATGTACTCACGTGTCGGGAAAGCAGAAACGAGAAATGCGACCTCGGGACGCATGGAAGGTAACACAATTTCTTGCACCTTTGCTACAGTCTTGATGAGATCATCATCATGAGATTTAGGTTCGTAGTCGTAAGAGCTGTTCAGAACAACAGAAGATACATACCTTGGCGGAATGTCAGATACTACTTAATACGGAACTGAGCCAAGAATACCCACTCAAAAACCGGTTTATCCAGGAGTTCTGGAACACGAAGCACCTGCCTGAGGAATTGGCACGCCCTGCGATGGTGGAAAGGTATGAATCTTTGTACTACGTTCACCCGAAGTGTTTGGTGGAAGAACCGTCTGTGCAGCCGCCACTTATCACCATAAGGTAAAAGAACAGAGTTAAAATCTATCCCACAACTGCAATAGTGAGTAGGGATTGGACATAAATGCGAGATACTCTCACAGCTCGTTAGTGATGAAATAAGGACGGTCGGAGTTATTGGAGGAGTGACCGTCGAGCAATTCTTTTGCAACCTTCTCCGAGTTGATAATAATGATATCTTTGCCTAACAGTCTTGTGTGGATTATATCGCCTGTACTGGAATGAGTCGACAAATCGAAGCAGTGTGCAGTGACGATTACCGTATTTCTTGGCCCACTCACTATAGGTCTCCCACGGAGCGTGAACGTTGATTCCAATGACGTTCCCAACCCACGGCAACCCAGGAGGTCCGGGTGGCACTGGGAGAAGTGACCTCGCGTGGGAGAAATACCGTTTGATAATGCAGATAACAGTTACACCTACAAGGGTGGCAACGCAAGCGGTAGTTATAGTCATGCGAATAGATGATGTGATGCAAGCGTTTTCCTGAGAAGCGGATCTCCCATTTTATGGGGGTCACGAAATTCCACATTTCGCTGTCTGTCGTGGGTAAGGAATGCCAACTTGAACCTCTATTGAGGATGGCTGGATCAGGGTGCTGCTGGCGGCATCTGTCAAGTAGTCTCATTCCATCAGATCAGTCTTCCCTGTCATGTTGTCTCACCAGCTCCGTCATACTCTAAATGGCGTCCGTCGGTGAGGCTCCATTTCTCGGTACAGGCGCTCAGAGACAAGTAATTGTGCAGTTTCGAGCCCGTGATAACTTTTGTCCGGGTTACCCACCTCCACTCCGACTGTCTTCTCTGTGCGACTGTGTAGGAAACTCCAAGCTGCAACCACAAGGCACCCACGTACCGGTGACCTCGGACATGATAGCCCAGTTGCTGCTCGGGAGAGGGTAGACTCGGACGTAGAGAAAGGAGGATTCTAACTCGAGTGAGGCCGCAACAGCGACGCGAAACAGATGTACTCCACGAACAGTCAGCCAGGTACAACAGGTCCCTAGGTCCAAGAATGTCCAGACGACGTGTAAGCGTCCCTGAGCAAGTGCAGAGAAAAGGAAGACTTGTCTATATTTATAAATTCGTCCTCACCTTGGCTACGTCACTGGATGGAACACGGAACGGTTCATCCGATCCACTGCGATACCATCACGAAGCTGTTAGAACAAATTAAATTGCGAGTGAAAACCTTACTGACCTCTTTCTTGGCGTGGGTTCATTTGAATATGACCCTGAGCCAACACGATTCAAGATTCCACGGGAATGGTGCAGGTGATACCCGGTTATTTGGGGAACGGGTTTCACGGGCAGCGCGCAGGGGTCACGTGAGTTCGTTGAACCGGAGGTCAGAGCTAGGGTACGGGCGAAAACTCAGTGCAGTGTTAATAACTAGTTAAAAACCCCTCCTCATACAAGGGGTTTATTAACAGGCAGATATTAACCAAATGGTCACGTGACTATTAATAATCACGTGATGTATTTCTGCGCGGTTTGCAAAGTAGCGAAAAGCACACAGCCCGTTATTAACAAAGTGCCATTGATGGGCCTGCGAAGAACATCGGGTCGTCAGTACTACAAGCGCCATCACCACACGGCACTCGATGTTCAGTCCGTCACAACACCATCACGTGACCCGTTAATAACTGCCCTCTTGACCCCTCGGGTTATTAACCTGCTAAAAAGTAGTGTGTTATTAACAATTGACTTTTCGCCCGTACCCTAATGGACAGTCTCCGGCCACGCCCCTCCGGGAGGGGCGTGATTTAGGGCGTGAGAAAGTTGTGTCCTTGTGAACCAGATCGAAGTTCGGACGCGATGGCAGCAGAACGGAAGAAATTCCCAGCACGCACCGATACCTACGTCGGGTTTAGCAAACACTAGCACATAGATGTGAGTTGGGGTGGAGTTCAGTTCTCGTGTATCCTTTGCGATTTGGAGGGGTACTAAAAGAGAAGATGTCACCCGCAGGTATGCCCTGGAGCCGCCAGTCCAAATTGTCAGTGCATGATGATCCAGCCACATGATAATCAGCCTGAGGCAAATTCAAGGTCACCCGCAGACTATTTCAAGTCGCACTATTCATATTTCAAACCAGGGTGACAACTTGAAGCTCTTACTAGGCTTCTCATGGGGAAAATTACGAATCTGTGGTGCGAAACAATCGCAGGAAAATTCTCCTTCGGCAGCAGACAACTTAAAGAAAGTCGGAGCAGCGAGAATATTGTCCTAACTCGTCCTTCCAGCAGTGTAGGTCCCTCGGGTCAAAACCCGATCACTTGCTGGCATGTCATCACCGTTGTACAGCATCATGGATCTCTGGAATATCAATACACCTACCCTGCCATGATTTCTCCACTTCTTTGGCCTCTGCATGTCCCTCTCTCACCGACATGCCCTCTATTCCTGGTAGCGATTCGGCCATTTCCAATATCAAGCGCACTTTATCCAGGATTTTTGTTTTTCGCCGCCGCATTCTCCTTCGCCAGGAATCCATCGACGTTTCCGTTTGTCGCCAGTTTGTCGACGTCGTTCAGACGGCCGCGCTCTTATCGGAAGTCCTCAGGCTCGTGGAGGTGACCTTTGCTCCGTTCGCGTGTTCGATTTCTGGCCCTGAACTCGGTTAGAGATACGGACAAAACACGGACGATATGCAAGAACTCAAGCGACGATTGTCGCGGCTCCGTGATCAATTCGATAATCCACCAACTGCAGCTACCCTCGGGGGCGAGAGTGCGTTGCAAATGGGGTTACGCAGGTGTGTTGCTCGTGGTGTGAAAGCTTGGTCTGGTGACGACGTGTCGCCGTCAGCACATTGGAAGAGGCCAAGTCCCAGCTGGAAAGATTGGAACAACGGTTCCGTGGATTCAAATCCGTCACTCAGGACATAACCAGCTGTAAAGCTCGTATCAGCGATTTCCTTCTGGACTACATGGTAACAACAGTCGGATACTCTCGAGTTCATTTCTGATTTGTCGCATGTAGGCTATTACCATCACGAACCTCGAGAACTATGCGCTTGAATCACGAAAGAGGATGGACGAGATGGAAGAGTTACTGAAACAAATCTTTGTGGTGACCTCTGGGAGAGGACAGCGACTGGCAGACATCACGGCCCCTTATGTATTACTGATCGATGCAACAGGACGACAGCGCTCCGTGCCACTTGATCTGTGCCAATCCTTGGAGGTACGTTCTTACCATAACCCACAAACACTGGTAGACTTGGCAAATAATTTTAGCAACTCCATCATATATTCCATGCTTGGCTAATCAACCGCGAGCACGAGGAGGACAAGATTCAGTGGTGGTACATGGAGAGGAAGCAATATGACTTTATGATTGATGATGGTACGGACATGAACCAACTGACCAAGGAAAGTGACATTTGGTCGAATATGGAATCTGGGACGAAAATCATCATGAGAGTGATCACCGAAGAAGAGGTCAGTGATAAGGTTACTACTACATATACGTGTCCCTGTGGAACGACGAATACCCTAAGCGCCACGGTTGGGGACATCAAGGCTGCTCTAGAACGTGGTTGCACTATCACATGGTTAGTGTTGCTACTCTACATCTAGTGACTAACAGCACTTACAGCGAAAAGGAAGTCAGGACTGTAACAGACGCTTCCAGGTATCACGTGCTCGCAAGCGAAAAGTGGAGAATAAGAACGATAGTCAGCAAGAACAGATGGTAGAGGCAAAGAAACTTATTCGACGTTTTCTAGCAAAGCAAGTGGTGCGTTTCAGATTTGTTACGACGCTGTACAATTGCGCGAGTTGACTCCTTTGACATCGAATTGACCTTCCAGTCTGTGTTGGTGCGTATACTTCTATGAGCAAGTATACGAGAACCTCTAACTTTCTACGCTTTATGTGTTTTCAGGCTGTGCGTGTATTCTTGTATATTCAATAATTAGCCAAGGACTGACTCCATGTCGCTGTGTTCCCAGGGTGTGCGTTGTTAACGATTCACATTGTCGAGGGTTGACTTCTTTCCCCGCCATTGACAGCACAATGAACCATTTTTCAAGATATATCGTCACCGTCAGGCCTTGAATAACTACCTCCAGTTGTTCTACAGAGACGACCCACGTCGCCACATCACTTGGGAAACCTCGCAAGAGGGCCCTGAAAACAGGCCCACTTGGCTAGCGATCGCGTACAGTGCGTGCAGGCCTCTCATTACTTCTCTATGCAACCAAACACCTTTTCGACAGTAAATGAGATTGACTTGGGACGTGGAACTGGACCGTCGCGCGGTTCAGCTATGGAAGCCGCCGCTGAGAGGGTCCTGTTCCTTTTGCTGGAGCGGGGACTCGGGACCTGAAGTTTTACCCCAGCCTCGTTGTCTTCCGTCGGTACAATAAAGGTCATTGTGTCCCTTCCCCTGCATATAACTTGTGCGGCATTTGATCAGAGGCTCGTAAGTTATGGGCCTAATGGACCTCAAGACGGTCGACAGGGTTATCTTCTCTAGCTTTGAGCCCGGGAACATGCCATCCATTTTCTCTCGGTACTTTGGTCTGCCGCGTCGAGCGCGGGGGAATCTGACTCTGCACCACCGTCCAATACGCTTGCGACCACGGCATTCTTGCAAGCATCATTCAAGATGCCAAGGGCGGGTACGTGAAAGCACTGGAACAACATAACAAGATAGCCATTTATGTTTTGACTAGGCGGGCCCAGTGTTTGATCAGCTCAAATGAGGCTCCAAAATAAACCTACTGAACTTGTGATAGCTATAGCAGTTGGTCGATACTTGCGACACGTTCAAACCGGTCACCCGACTCTATTATCCTGGACCTGGTATTTCGGAGCTTATCGTCAATGATGTCCAAAGACTTCCTTGGCAGCAGGTAGTGGTATACTGAACTAGGTATTCCGTTCCACTGTGGATATCTACCTGTTCGTATCCTTTATTGTGTACATGGTTCGATACTTACCTCTAGTATGGTGCCCCTGGCTCTTGGAAGACAACCCTTACCCACAGTGTAGCAGGAGAGCTTTGTCTTGAGTGTACATTCTCTCGCTCTCTCGCTCTGGGCACAGAGTATTCAGAACTCGTCTCTTGTCTCCCAGAGAAATGCATCGCATTCATGGAAGACATCGATACTGCTTTCCACCACGGTCTCATTCGCGGGTCCTCCAACGAGTCGTCGTCTCGAGCTCTCGAACAGAATCGTGCTGGTAGTTCGACTGCACCCACCAGGAGCCGCGTTTCTCTGAGCGGTCTCTTGAACTCGCCAGATGGGACTGGTGGGCAGGAGGCGTGTGCTGTTTGCGACGACAAACAAGTATGAGGTATTCGATCCGGCGCTGGTCGTCCCGGTCGCATGGACTTGCACATCGAATTCAAGCTCGCAAGTCGGTTCCAGGCCGAGGGCTTGTTCAAGAGGTTTTACACGCGCTCATTGTCCATCTCAACAGAAGAGGTGGAAGACAAGCATGTAGAGATATCAGGAAAGCGCGAGAATGGTTAAGCGGACGCGGACGAGGAGAACCTCACCAATCTGTCTGAGCTACAGGCACAGATGCCTCAAACACCACAATCACGATCCTCTCCGTCACTATCACCGTTCTCGCTCTCCCTCCTATTACCCGCCATTGAATGAAGGCCTGGACGAAAGTCGGTCATCGAACCAACTTACACAGCCAGCCTCCAAGGCTTTTTAGTGATGCGCAAGACAAAACCATTCACGGCTGTGGAAAAAATCGGGGAATTGGTGTATAAGGAGCTCGCTCTGGCAAAGAGGTGAAGTTACGAATTTTTAGTTTATTTTCGCGATGTACAAGACTACACACTCACTTTCTATATGGATACTGTGTTCTGAATGGTCTATTGTTAATGGACAGGTTTTTCCGTCGAACGAGGGTACTAAATGCTCATTGGCCACTGTTATGAAGCCCAGCGCTTCTTACCTCTTCTCGTCACGGGTGCGGATTGTTGCTTGGTTCCCAAAACAACGTTATCGCCAACGAAAATATCACGCATCCGAGAATGCCAAAGCCTGCAGTGGGGCCGGTCTGTGTATATCCATGCATCCTCGCTGAACGGTTTGTGGGGCATTTAACTGGGCCCAACTTAAAGCATGCCCATCGTTTGACACTCTTGCGATAGCTTCGCCATGGTGGAGGTCGACCGTCTCAGATTCCTTGATACCCTGTTGTAATCAAGTACCACACAGATACTTGTGCCAAAGGTGGGTACGTGATGAATGGTCCTCCTGTACAAGATTAGCATTGTGGTAATACTAATTCTGGACTAGTATACCAACCAGCCATGCAGACTCTTCACTGATTCCCGCGTCAGGTTTAGCAAGCATGCAAATATCAGCTGGGCATGTATCCACCATTCGAAGGTGGCCAAGAGAAGATGTATCCAAATTTCCAACGCACGATGATCCGGCCACGTCATGATGATACCACGCACCCTATCACGCAAATCCAAGATTACCCACCAACTCTCCTGAGTTGGCAGGATACTAGTTCTCGTGTACTTGTGTTCCTTCGTCATCATCTTCAAGAAAGTTGAAGCCGTGAGAACATTGACATGGTGTTCAAAAGCAAACTCACCTTTGATCTTATCGACCGCAGCGCCAGTACGGGAGACACAGTTACTACTAGTACCTGTATGCCTGTGAATGCGCTGATACATCAACTACTGGTAATGTTGCTTGGGACCTACCTCGATGTTATACAGCATCCGTTGCCTCTTCAACACGACGCCCGTACCTCAAGATAGTCATATGACAATCTAGCATCGAGCAACAGTTCTAGTGTGAACCGCAGTGGACCAGGCTCGAGACGTTCCGTCGGAACCCCAGGTTATTTAATCACCATCAATGTTCCACACGCCCCACCAGCTCCACAGCAGGTTTCTCTCCTCATGGCTCTTCGTCCATATCACACCGCCCCCGGGCGTCAACGGTTATCGATCAATGCTTGAAATCAACGTCCAAATACACCGACGAGACGGATCAACTCACGCTGACACGAAAGCACTGACGTCCGAGTCCGAGGCGGAACATCCAAAATCCACAAACGATCTGACCCCGAACCGCTGTGCTCGGGCTGTGTCATTGTCCCCGAATCGTGACTGCGCTCGATGGTCTTGGCGCAATGGGCGCTTGGCCGATTGTTTGTCAGTGACAGCCTAAACGTTAATCCGCGGCGGCGTACCGCCGAGGCTGAGCGAGACGGACGATGCGCTGACTGTAATCGCGGATGCAGACCCAGCCGCTTGGCGTGCTCTACGATTGGCGGGTCGCCGGGGCCGCGTTTCTTCGAATCGTTCGCCGTGGCGTGCGTACGCACGGTACTTTGATCATTCCGGTCACCCGAGCACGGCAAACGCCGTCCGGGAGAACTTCATCATAAGAAGAGAGAAGAATCGGTGTTGGCCGTCATCACGATCATGAATCATGATGGCATGACCCCTCGCGCCTGGACTATAATTACTTGCCTCGGGAAGACGTTGAAGCCGGTAGCGGCATGGCTGAGGAATCGTGACGCCGAACTCGTACTAAGTACCTCATGCACTGCGTGGTTGATGCGGTCACGCTCGTATCGGTCGTCGAAGAGGTACGTTCATGCCAGCATCCCACCGGCGGGTAGAACTTTGCGCCAATTTGAGGACACCGAAGCCGTCGGTCCCCTGTCGATCCTCGTTCCCCTGGCCCTGAAGAAAGATCAGATCGAGCCTCGGAGTCCGTCGTACCTTGCCAAGCTTCGTCTCAAACTTGACGCAGCTACACCGAGGGCAGCAGCCTGCGCCGCAGCGACCGTGGCGTCGGACACAGCCTAGGCAGCGGAACGGAAAAAAATTCGGAACTATTTCGGGGTTGGACCCGGAGCGCTGGGGTCTCGGCGAGTCCATCACTGCCGCATCAGCCATCTGACGTTCGACGTACAATGTAAACTCTAGTAGGTCTGGCCTCGAATCCTGTGTCAATTACTGGGGCTGGGCCTGGGTGTACCTTGATCCAACGGAGGCCCACCAAGGTCCCATCGCCTAATGTACGTAGGCATGTAAACTAAAACGGTCACCACTCATAGGACTCTAGGGCATGATATATGATCGTCGGTTGTCATCTTAGCCACTAATTCAGGAACCCGGAAGAGGGACGACTCGCCGAATGTTACACAATTCATATTGCATACCGGCCATAGACGGGAAAGTGTGCTTAGCGACCAGGAGGCATCCAATGCTCTGAGCCACCAAAATCTCCAATGCCAAACCAGCTCAGTTACATGCGCAGTACGGCTCACATTAGACACTGAGATCAAGTGTCATGATACATCATGACATGTCATGCCTGTGCCGTGCTGCGAGAAGGAATGCTGGTCCCGCAGTCCCTGACGAAGAATTGAGTTTGTGCACTTAAGATAGTACCGCCAAGTGATCGAAATGATGAGCATCGCGGTGGTAGGTGGAATTACCGCTCAGGGAGATCCAGGGAGGCGAAACACGACAGAATGGTGCGGCACACTATGGGCCGGAACAGCGCGCATTCAAAGCATGTAGATGATGTTCCGAATGTCTATTTGCAAAATACAAGCGACAAAACAATCTCGTTGAATTTGAGACCGCAGTCTCAAGCGACAGACGTCTGAGTGGGCTAGACTGCTGGCTTGCCTGGCCCCTTGTCTTCTTGGGGGTTGAGGTATACCTGGGGGTTCAAACTGAGTGCAATGTGCCAGACGACAGGTAGGGGAGCTTACCTGCGTTCCACCTACGCCACCCTCCCACTTTTGGTACCTAAGAGCAGTGGCGCCTCGTTTCTCTGCGCCGACCCGCTCCGCCTCTTTCATGGACTGGCGAACAGCCCGGGCGGTGATTTGGGCGTACTTGTTGTACCTGTAATGCGCCGTTGCTAGTGTCAACACCACTGCATACATTGTTGCATGTCTCGGACGTACGTGAAGACGCCCCTCCAAGTTGTGCTCATTTTTTTGCGGGTTGTGTTGAGTTCGGTGTCGAGTGCAAAAGCGTCGTGGGTTGTCTTGGTCGTCTTCCGGAAGTGTCCGGATCGACCCCCCTCGGAGGGGTCGACATTCGTCAGTGTGGAGCGTGTTCTCCTCGTGCTTGCTCGCAACGACGATGGCGGGCATAACATGGCACTACGTCCTCAAGTTTATCATCACAGGTCCGTGCTTGTCTTTTGCGATGTTCGTGTTCACCGTGACGATGCTAGGCGACGCGGCCGTTGGCAAGTCGTCCCTGCTCGTACGCCTAACAGACCAACGCTTCCTGACCAATCCAGACCCCACCGTACGTGCATATGCGACCAGGATCACGCAGCCTCCTCCAAGCTGACACCTACAACCTCCCAGCTCGGTGTCGAGTTCGGCTCCAAGTTGATCGAGATACCCGAGCAAGGCAAGATCGTTAAGCTCCAATGTCAGTCCGTCCCCTGAGCTTCCAAGCCTTCTGCCACAGTTCGCCTCGCGCTCACATCGGATCTATTTTCCGTTTTGCACAGGTTGGGACACGGCCGGGACCGAGTCCTTTCGCTCGATCACGCGCTCGTATTACCGTGGTGCAGCAGGGTGCCTCCTCGTCTATGACGTGACCTCTCGTACGAGTGCGTAACGCCCGCCCATAATGGCATCCTTCCGCTCCAGCTTGACGCCCCCCTTTTTGCCGAATCATCATGTTCACCCCCTTTATCGCCCTCCCCCTCCGTCACGCTGGCTTCTCAAACACAGGTTTCATGAACGCGCGTACGTGGCTTGCGGACGTACGAGAACACGCGGACCCACACCTCACGTGCATCCTCGTCGGTAACAAAGTCGATCTCTGCGAACCTCCCGATCACGCCCCACACCACACCACCCACCCCGCTCCGCTCAGACAACGCCAAGTCTCTGCGGAAGAAGCATCCCAGTGGGCCCGCGAAGAGGGTCTCTTGTTCGTCGAAGCCAGCGCAAAGTCCGGACACAACGTGGACCGGGCGTTTACGGACGCCTCGAGGGATATTTTAGACAAGATCCAGCGGGGCGTGTTTGATGACGATCGGGTGGGTGCTTCTCGCTCTTTGTTTGCGCCCGTGGCCACCCCCTCTTTGCTTTCCCATTTTCGAGCCCCTTCTTTCGCTTGGTGCTTGCTCCAGATGATTCGCTGATGCACCTCGTGGACAGTCACCTGGAGTAAAGCTGTCCAAGCCCACAAATGGGAACGTGGCGCTTGATCAAGGGTCTGCAAAGGCGGTGTGCTGCTCGTGATTTCCGACAGGTTCTTATGGTGTCATAGCGGAAATGGGTGTTCTGTATGTATGAATGCATGCTTGACGACATGGATGCATGTTACTGTATTGATTCCAGAGCAAGTTCGCGCCCCGTCATGCACGGTCGCGGGCATTAGGATGCTGTATAACATATGCATATATATTATGGTAGGGATATATAAATATACGATAGGATATGGATGACGAGGAGGTGATGGAGGAATCATCGTCAATGATGAAAAGACTGTCTGTATTTGGGTCCCTTGCAAGGAAATGTTCGAACGCGTATCATACAGACGATTTGGGTGGGGTATCAGACGTGCCAAGTCCTTAGTTGTAAAAAACATTGTGCGATGAGGAGTGCCTTCAAGAGGTGTGGGTGCGGACCACCAGGCCTGTCTTTCCGCTGCGCTGGGGAAGAAAACGAGACGAAACGTCCAAGCAAACGAGAACCAAGCAAAAGAAAGAGAGGCCCAAAGTCCATTCATCCAACCCAAAGAACACCAAAGCACCAAAGAAAAGAGAGATGGGATGGGAAAGGGGGGAAAGCGCATGCGCGGGCAAGAGAGCTCGCTCGACTACCGCCTCAACGACTCGGAATACTCTTGCAGCTGCTGTATGAACCCAAAGTTGGGCTCGGCGGCCCTCCGTCTAGACTTGATGAATTGTACCGCTTGTGCCGTGTTCCACCCGTACTCGGAGATGAGGTAGGCCGCGACGACGGACGTGCTCCGGCTGACGCCCTCGACGCAGTGCACGAGTACGCGCGCATTTGGGTCCATCAGCGCCCCGCGCAGATAGGCGGTCGTGTGCGGGAGGTGGGCGGCGAGCTCGCTAAACGGGAGGTCGTCGAGCGGGAACTGGGCGCGGTGGAGGGAGGGGTGCTGTGGGAGGGCGACGTAGCCACGCATGGCGGAGAGGACGTGGGTGATACCGAGCCCAGCGAGGGCGGCGGGGTTCTCTGCAAAGGCGAGGTCGGAGACGTAGAGACGGGGCACGATTTCGGATGCGTTGGGTGGGCGGAGCGGGTAGGGCGTCTGAGCGATGGGGGAGTGGGCCCACTGGGGAGGAGGGATGGGCATGGAAGTGGCGATGGACATGCCAGGCGGTGTAGGTGGACTGTGACCTGTGGAGACGTTGAGACGGGTTCTCTGTGATGTGTTCGTTATATAGTGTCCCAAATGACAACCGGTTTACTCACCATGTCGTTTATTTTCTATTGCAAGCGCGGGCTGAGACAAGATGACGGGTCGATATGATTACACCGCAGTTATAAGCAGCTCTCGTGTGCGAGAATTTAGGAGTTTCAAAGGCGGCCACCGGATTGAGGTCGAAGCAGAAACATGGACTGCCTCTCGAATATTACTATGAGGTTCGGAACGGATCCGCCACTCGAGGTAAAGGTGAGGCGAGATGACCGGACGTACGTACGTCGGAGAGGCGCTGCAAATCGAGCGACTCGGTGATGGCCTGATTCGCGGGATCGTAGGGTAGCCGGCCACCGACGGAGCTGCCAACAAGTCGTCTCATATCCTGTGAAGCCTCGCTTGGTTTACGAACCGTACAGCCTTGGCTTGCTCCATCCACAAGGCACCCTGAGGCGATGCAACTCTCCAGCTCCGGCCGTTCGCACCCGGTTCGACTCGATAATTTCACTGCTTCAGAGGGGCAGTGTAACTACATCCGTGCTATCTATCGCTCAGGTCATAGCTACCGACCAGCGCTTTTTACCGTATCATGCATGATCGATCAGATCATCGAATCTTCGTTCCATATGTAGACAGAAAAAAAAAGTAGTGTGGCGACAGGGTCTGAATATTGAATCAGGGATCCGTTCGGCTAGTAAGACATGTCTAGATGAGATCGCTGGGGAGGACGGCTCAGATCAGCTGACGAATCAAAAGCTAACCGGATGCGACGTACGCAACGTTCAGAGGCATCTCATCGATCTGCGTGTTGTAGAATTCTATCCCCGGTATCGTGAGCGAGGTGGCATGCCAATGGAGCTGACACACTCACGTTCGATATCTCTAAGCATCCGGACATCCTCGGTTGTAACAAAATTGATGGCAACGCCCTTTCGGCCGAACCGTCCGCCACGTCCAATACGATGGATGTAGTTCTCCCGGTTTGTCGGCAGGTCATAGTTGATTACCAGCGACACTTGTTGCACGTCAATGCCACGCGCCAATAAGTCCGTCGTGATGAGCACACGAGACGACCCAGATCGGAATTCTTTCATCAACACCTCTCGCTGTTTCTGTTCCATATCTCCATGCTGCACACGAACCCATCAGCCCGAATAGAGATGCGTTATCGCCGCATTGCCCAGCCCACGCACCATGGCAGACACCGTGAATTCCCGTGAATGCATCTTCTCGGTCAACCAGTCAACCTTCCGCCTCGTGTTGCAGAAAATGACAGCTTGGGTAATCGTTACCGTCTCGTAAAGATCGCACAGCGTGTCCAGTTTCCACTCTTCCTTTTCCACGGCAATGTAGAATTGCTTGATACCCTCGAGTGTCAACTCGTCCCGCTTCACGAGGATGCGCACCGGTTCACGCATGAATTTCTTGGTCACCTCCAAGACGTCCGCTGGCATTGTCGCAGAGAGCAATACGACCTGGGTGTCGGATGGCAAGAGCTGGAATAGCTCGTAAATCTGATCCTTGAAACCCCGGGACAGCATCTCGTCTGCCTCGTCCAGACAGAAGATCTTGATGTTGTCCGTCCGGAGCGCTCTCCGGTTGATCATGTCATAGACGCGACCAGGCGTGCCGACGACGACTTGAACGCCCTCTTGCAGCTTTGCCATGTCCTCGCGCACGTTGGTACCGCCGACGCAAGCATGACACTCGATGCTCATGTAATCGCCAAGTGCGACGACGACTTTTTGAATTTGCTGTGCGAGTTCACGAGTGGGTGCGAGAATGAGGGCTTGGCAGCCTTTGATGGACATGTCGAGCTTTTGGAGGATGGAAACGGAAAAGGTAGCCGTCTTGCCAGTACCTGATTGGGCTTGGGCGATGACATCGTGGCCTTTAACGACGGGTACGATCGCGCGTTGCTGAATAGCGGAAGGACGTTCGAAACTTGCGAGAACGATTCGACTCAATATCTCGCTCTTTTGCAAGGGAGTATGAAGGTGGAGCTTACCCATAGGCGTAGATACCACGAAGAAGCTCAGGCTTCAAATCCATGTTGTCGAAGCTGATGAGACGGTGATCAGAATAGGTAGTTGCGAGATACAGAGACAGTCGTGCACGTACTTGTCGACGACTTGGTCCCAATTGGACTCGATATCTTCTACCCCGACATCTTGAAGTTCTTCTCTGGATGTATGGGTGAACGTGAGCCTGTGCACGATGCAGATCGCAGACGTACGTTGACATGATTGTACTTCGCTTTCGTTGACCAAGTACTTTGTCGTTTCGTAAGTCGGCGTGCGCTTGGGAATGGGAGTTGTCGATTTGGACGACTCGAGACTTGCTGATTTCTCAAATTTTCATGAACCCTTGCGCTCAATAGATCGGAATTTGCCGTCGAATTTTTGGACTCCGCGCGCATCCCCACGGACAAGAAAATAATAAATAAATCCGGTCGACAAGGCTTGCAGCAGTCGTCACCTCCGAGGAAGCTCACGAAGTGCCCTTTTGTTTCCGGGTTTACTGCGATACGCCGTTGACCGCACACAGATCCCATACATTCAATTATCCACCTTGGAGCCGTCCCGTTGTACCGCATCCGAGCCGAGTCGCGCACCCTCAGCGGAACCAAGCACTGCATATAAGCCCAGAGTGCAACGCGATACCGCATATGGCGCGTAGTGTAGGGCGATACGCCATGGACATGGTTAGTGGGTCCAAGTGGAGCGCACCACATGATGCTACCCAGCATACAAGCATGCCGACTCGGAGGACGGTATGAACGTGTATTGAAGCTGGGCTCGGGCACCTCGTGACGAGCGAGTTACGATCACGCCCACTGGTACCCCCTGAGGGACCTGCGTTCATGTCCGTTCCCAGGCACCCACCGTTCTCATCGAGATGCACTGCTACGGATTCCATGCTAGTGCGTTAATGGTGTAATGCACCTCAGGCTCGCCTCTGAGAACACCCTTGGCCGTAAGTGTCCATGGCGCTGCGGCAGACACTCGTGGTGTCTTCATACAACTGTGGGAGCGTGGTGCACCGAGACGACGACGGGCCCCGACCTACTGTGGAGCTGACAATGGAGTGATCTCGTAATTGCTGTCATTTAGAGCCACGCTTGAAAAGAAAGCGTGCACGCATAAACGCCGGAAATAGGGTGATACCTCGTCCGTCTGGCGGGTCAGAGGTATGCACCATGTGTTCCTAAGTCCTAATTCCGATGGTCGTACACGATCAAGACTAGATTTTGATCATGCCGATAGACCCATACAAAGATGATGTTGATTCTGATGGAGGTGGTGTAAAGGTGGCTTCGTCAAGCAGCCAGTTGGCGAAACTTGCATACCACAAGTGATTGGTCCAATACCATGTTGTCATTTCAGCCACGGGTGCACTCCTGGTCGCACGCAGATTCTTTGGGTCACATTTTCCCTGGAAAGCATTAATGGAGTCCTTGCCGCCTTTCGGAATCCTGCTTTTTATCTCCCGGTTACCACCATCATTCACTCTTGCAGCTGCGACCCTTCGTATCAGTAATACGGAATTCACCGCCTTCCATCTACTTATTCATCTCGTCTCATGTTATTTGTCGACAACGTATGCACTCACAATTTGATCTCGGGGGGTACAAAACCCCGATTTGATGTCTGCCGCAGAAGGTGGAATATTGGGCGAAATGGCAACTCGTCAGGACATAGTTTGATGATCACGATGCTGCCCTTTGTGACTTTGTCCACCAACGGATCAGGCTGACGTTCGGCACCATTAGCCACCCATCGGGACAGCCTCCTGGGATGAATCGAGTAGACAGTAACGCCACATAATGCTATAACGCAAGTCCAACATCCGTAATGACCTTCGGTTCTCCGCGACTGCCAGGGAGATGTGACGAAGGAGTGATGTACCAGAAGATAGACCTCTGTACACACGAACAAAGACTCACGGGTGTATGAGCGAGCAGACTGGCATCATCTTCGAACCGTTGATGATCGATGACTAACCGTTGTCGCATCCTTCAACGTTCCTTCGCACTGGCTCGTAACGACATCCTTCTACAAACAGGAACAAACACGCAAGGAGAAGCGGTGCATTCCGCGGTCGTTGTTCAGGACTTATGACAATGAGCCCTCATTCGAGCATTCACGCGCAGGCATATACTAACCCGCAAGTCTGGTCCAACAACTCGGATGGTCCTGGCCTGTCAGTGGCGTTGAGGTCCAGACATTGCGCCATCGACCAGCCTGAGACATCAGAACCGCGACAAAAAGGAAACTCCAATTTATCACAAGAAAATATGCAGTGTATCCGCGGTTGGCCCGGAATACGAACCTTATTGTTTCATTATACCGAAGCTGTGCGAGGTTTGTTATCTGTGCTATCCAAGCACAGACACTCTCCAGCGAACCAGCTAAAGCGCTGGTGCTGTGCCACGCATGAAGCGAGGAACATGCTAAAGCAAAAGTTCTTGATACTACTGAAGATCCTTGTGGGGACATTCATTGAAGGCAATTACGGCAAGTCACTGATAATTTTAATCGTAATAAAGCACATTGTCGGGATCACTAGAATCCGCGGCTGTGACGAGCACGAACTAGGCCTTGGAAACTATAAAAGAGGTCTGACGTCGTTATACACACGAACGAAGCGAAACGCGATGCCTATAAAAGAGGAGCACGACGTTGAGAAGAAAGAAAGGGAGATCGAAACGGTACAACTTCAAATCGTGACGCGTAACACACGATGACAAAGATCGGCCCGAAGGAGTGCACAGACCATTGATAAGTCTGTGACACACATCTAGATGCGAATGATAGGGCGCGATCGAATTATATGTGATGAAACTCGACGGGGAAGTTTATTTTGTTTCAGTGACCATGTTGACTGATGGAGTAGCGGACAGCTGTCAGAAATGCTGCCCGAGCAGGCAAATACGCTAGGAGACTCTTCAACACGTATCATGGCTGTGCTGTTTCGTTGTGAAGCGAGCAGTTGAGACATATGATCGGCTAGATGTGATAAGTAGCTCATCGAATTCTTGAGCTTGGATGACTTCGATTGTTTTACAATTTTTTATGTCCTAGTGAACATTTTCCGCCCCTCGGAAAATAGTGTAACTTGTTTCTGGATCTCGACAGTAGTGTCTAGGAGCCACACCTCTTCTGCACCCCGGTGCCAATACGGGATCAGTGATCGCTGGCTGTGCCGAGTCTAAACTCAGTCAACAAGTCCGCACAACATCCACCGCAAACTTTATCATCGGCTTCAGAGCGTCATTACCGCAGCTGTTCAGCTTGAGAAAAGGCCACTCTAAACTTCATCCTTCGACTACCATGATCGGGGAGCTCCCAACTTGAATGCAGACCACTCCCAAGCTCAGGAACTGATGTTCGGTAATCACATAATATAGTAAGCTTTGGTAAGTACTCCTTTGGAAGCATTTCAAAGCCTGCGTCGCAACGACTCGAAATCAGACAAGACTTATAATGGTCTTCCTCCTGTCCGAACTCTTCGATAAGTTGCGGAGTAATCACGTTACGAGGCGATGGACTAGAAACGTGAGCTCCGGGGCGCTCCTTGAACTCGTACCACCATCTGGTCGTGAATTTCCCACGGTTCACTTCGCGAAAATAGAGGAGGTCCAAGCCAACGCACGACGCACAGCAAACCCCTACTAGTAGTGGCTAGCACACT